>PVIH01031100.1:0-11228 GCA_004025045.1 Sigmodon hispidus | reverse complement strand
TCAGTTCATCTATTTTTTTCCTTTCTTCAGACTGCAGCTCTGCTTTGCTCTTCCTGGAGCTCCTTCGCACCGGGTAGAAGTCTGTGAGTTTTCTATTCTGCTGTGTTTTCCCTTGAGACTTTTTCCGAGGGGCCTGCTTGCCCTTGAGGGGCTTTTTCAGGGCCTGCTTGGCAACCACTGTATTTGTAGGATCACATGATGGGGGTGGAGTTTTTGGAGGTTCTGCTGTTTCAGATTTTTGGTTTGGAAAAGGTGCCAGGGGACCTCTCCTGGCGTCTTTGGTCTTTTGTTCATCGGACTTCACGGAGTTTCGGATCGTATTCCCGGCATTTCTTTTCTCTTCTCGCTTCCTGTAGATTCCAGCTAATGGTTTCCCCTGGCATTTGACCTCATGATGTGCAACTGAGTTCTCTTCCTGAAGAGGGGATCGCATTCCAGAGCATTTGTTCGGACTCATGTAGGCATAGATCTTTGACTGCCCGGCAAACACGTTCTCCCCGTCGCTGCGGGGCCTCCCCGGGCCCCTCTGCTCCACCATGTCCGGGCCCGGGGCCGTCGCCGCCGCCACCGCCGCTGCCGCCGCCGCCTCCACCGCGCGGGGCTTGCACATCTTCCTGCCTGGAGAGGGGGGACCCGGGGGAAGCGGGGGAGGGGCGCTCAGGGCGCGGCGGCGCGGGCAGCGGGACCGCGGGGGCCCGCCGCAGCCATGTCTCCAAGCCCGCACGCAGGGGGGCCCGGCTGCGCCGTCCCGGGGCCCGACGGAAACAAACTTCTTAATGGCCTCATTAGTGTAAAATCTACAGTCACTTTCTCTTGTGTCCTGCTTGTACAATTTAGACAGTATACTGTAAGCAGTAGAGGTAAGGGCAATTGTTTGCCCACCTGGCTAGATTTTGCCATAAAGACAACAAACTTCATATAAATTTCTTCAATGTCCATCATCTTCTCTAAAATAAATTGCTGCTGCCAGAAGCAGACATGTCTCACAGCTATGAAAATATTAACATGTTTAATAATGTAGTCATTAAACATATTAAATGACATATTCTGTAGGTCTTTGAGGTATATAAAAATTGCCTTTCTATCTGAAATGTATCTTTGTATACCTAAAAATCCTAGGTAACATGACTATAATTTTGACCATTATAGAAGACTATTTATTCTTCTGTATTTTAATTATACATTATGTTGCAGATAGTTTCTGCCCAGTCTTTCCCACCTGGCCCCAAGGTTCAGTCTCACTCTCATCCCCATTTTGCCTCAAATAATCACACATAGGCTTACACTATTTTTATGCTGATATACAAATATAAGAAGTAATTCTAGGAGAAATAGAATTCTGCATGAGGACACCCAGCTTCCTCCCAGAGGAGTCTGGGTCCTAGGCTCTTGAACAATTCTGGCCATGCCCCATCCAGGTCTGGATTCTTGAGGTCATCTGCACTTCCTTGGGTGACATCTGAACCCCCCTACAAACTACAACATAGATACTCTGAAATTTTGGATCATCTGTGCCATGGGCTCCCATCAGAGATTTTTCACTGGGTCTTCCTTGACCAAGCCTTATTTTCTTTAATCTGTAATGAGTCCACAGCCTCTCATTTTCTATATATTGCCATGTGTCCCAGCACTTACTGGTTCTTTCACATCTTGCTTCTTGGGGAGCTTGTAGCATCTACACAACTCCACCCTCTTCTCCCTGTATCTCTGCTTGGATTTTCTAACTGACTGTATCCTGCCTTGCTATAGGTCAAAGCAGTTTCCTTATTAACCAGTGGCAATAAAACATATTCACAGAAAAACATCCCACAGCACATTTAGAAGCCATTTGTTGTCTGTCTGCCATTAGGCCAGACTTTTAAAACTTTGTAAGCTATATCATTCAAAAAAGGCAGATTATAATACTCACCTGTGTGTTGTAACAGATTCTGGCCCAGACTTTCTGGGCCCAGACCAAGGGTTCAGACCCACTCTCAGTCCCACTTAGCCTCAAATAATCACACATAGGCTTATATTATTTTTACACTTATTGACCTAGGGCTCAGGCATATAATTTGCTAGCTCCTTCATCTGAACTCAACCCATCTTGTTCACCCATGCAGCTCTTTTCTCAGAGCAGCATTTTTTTTTCTGTATCTCCTGGCAGCTCCAATGACTCCGGCATCTGTGTCTAATGTCTGTCCTGGCAACTTCAGTGACTCTGGCATCTGTGTCTTACTCTGCTCTGAGATGTTCCTGAGTTTCCTTAGCCTGGTATCCACACCCATGCTTCCTGTTTGCCTTTTTTTATTATAAAACCCATAGGTGGAACAAATATTTATAACATTACCAGCATAATCCTACTACACCTATTTTAACTAAGATATAGGCTAAATGCCTATAAAAATCTATGCTCACATAAGAATTAGAGACATCATGGCTCTATTAACTGTGTTTGACTTTATATTGCTGTGATAAAATACAATGACCCAAAACAGCTTGGGGTGGGGGAAAATAAGTTTATTTCAGCTTACAACTCTCAGATCATCCTTCATCGCCATAGAAGTCAAAGTAGGAACCTGGATGTAGCAACTGAAGCAGAAACCATGAAGGAATGTTGCTTACTGGCTTGTTTTTCATGCCTTGTTCAACTTGCTCAAACATCTAACCCAAGGCCACCTGCTCAGAGATATATTGTCTCAGTGTGCTGGGCCCTTCTATATCCATCATTAATCGAGAAAATGTCCTACAGGCTTGCACTCAGACCAATATAGTGCAGGAATCTTCTCAATTGAAATATTTTTCAAATAACTCTGGCTAACGTCAATTTGACAAAAAGCCAACTAAGACACTAACCATGATTGCCTGAAGGGAACAATCTTATCAAACTCCATATATTTGTAGGCAGATGCAAATTTCTTCTGACTTTTATTCTGCCATTTTGTTGAGTATGTTGGCCCTCTACCCCAGAAAATATATCACACTGTCACATAGATCAAAATTTTGGGTTCCCACGTGGCAATTCAGTGCTTCAGAGGAAACATCTGTAGACAGAAATTTCTGACCTGGGCTAGCTTCAATGCCTTGACCCACAGTTCTTTAATCCCAAAGAATTACACAAAGGCTTATATTTTTTTTTGCTAACTGTTATACTTTAAGTTAACACATATTTCTATTTATATTTAGCCACATGGCTTGGTACCTTTTTGCTCAGTGCAGCATTCTCATCTTGCTTCCTCTGCATCTCACTGTTGTCACCTGCTCTGCTCTTTAGCTTCTCACCTGGTTGCCCCACCTCTATTTCCTGTCTAGATACTTGACCAATCAGAGTTTATTACCAATATTTACAATGACAAATATTTACAGTGTACAAAAGCATAATTCTACAGCATACACCTCTAACGTAGTGGCTATCTGTTAAGACTTTACTGCTCAGTGGATGGAGGCAGATACTGGGTGGATAGCTCTGTGCCTAAGAACACAAAGAAGAGTTTGGAAAGGACATATATAAAATAATTTGTAATAGTGCCTGTCACTTAGTGAAGACTATATCTGGGAGGTTGAGGAACATGTTTTGAAGTTGCACTGGTTAAGTACAAAAAGAATATGGACTTTGGTGAGTTTGGGTGAGGATTTCCAGCTTTGCTTCTGCCAAAAGTAAGCTGCACACTTAGTGAAATCAGGAAGAGAAAAAGCCACTCCCAATGCTGGCACTAGTGAGCAATTCATTTCAGTGAATGAGTCTTTTGTGTCCGTTAATAGCTTCTAAATATCAATGGGGTTCATAGATTCAGGGTTTTTTCCTAACAATTGTCTTGGAGTTATGTGGTGGGACTGTTCTCTGTAAATAAAGGAGCTGTTTTGGCCTATGTGGAGCACCGTAGAAGTGGGTGCAGGAATCAGAGTAGAGATAGGTAGAAGGAGGGCCGAGTAGCTGGAATCTAAGTGGAGGAGTGCATGCTCATTTTCTGTGCTGTGGGCTCAGGCACCTTATTTTACCAACTATTACTGAATATCTAAGACTTTTAGTTCTGCCCATTGGAGAATAAAAATTATGAGGCTCAGAAGGTAGAATTCTTGACTTCAGAAACTTCGTAATCTTCACAGAAAGACAAATATTCAAGAGATTAACTAGTTTATTATCCAAATAAAAGATATACAGTAAAGGTCTGTGATAGTACCCCTTAAGAATTGTGACATAGCATCATTAGTAATTAGGACCTTGCTTCTAATCAGTACTGTTCTTATGCAGTAGTATACGCAAAAGTGGGTACAAGGAGGAGACAAAGATGGAAAGGTAGGAAGTTGAGAAATGTGAAAACTCAGGGGGACTCAGTGAGTCAAAGGCTAGCCTGGGTTGTGCAGTGAGCAACCTCAGAATCATAGTGAGACTTAGTCTCAAAAGGTACAATAGAGCAACAATAGCCTACTCTTAACATGAGCAACCATTCAGCTTACAGAATTAGATCTTCTCAAGGCTGTTTATGAAAATAGATAATGAAACAGTGCTAAATACTTTCATGGGAAAATACAATAAAGTGTAGCATTAAAGACAATGATGGGGATGTATGATAAAGATGGCATTACAGACATTCTAATGTCACCAGGAGGTAAGAAAGTCTGTTGATCATCATCAAATGTTGTCCCATATACATCACAGATGTAGGGCTAATGTTTTATATTTGCAATATCAACAGTCTAAAACCCTACAAAATGTTTTAAGTGTATTTACTTTACCCAGAACTAAACAATATCTACAAAATGGAGAAGCCGGTCTATTTTCTCAGGCTTATAATCCCAATATTCAAGACGCTAAGGCAGGAAAATTGCATGCTCAAGGCTGCATGAGCAACAGAATGAGTTTAAGGCCAGATAAGCAATATAAGATCCACATGACAGAGGCAAGAATCCCTAGGACAATATGGCTGGCAAAAGTCTCTTGGTCTGCAAGCTCTGGGTTCAGCTATTGACCTTGCCCCAGTAAATAAAGTGGAGAGTTTGGGAAGACAGCTGATGTCAACTTCAAGTTTACACATACATGCATATACAGACACACATGTGCCTCAAACACACATACATATATTATATACACATACAAAAGTAAGGAAGGTGGGACTTGCTATGTATCCCTGTCTAGCCTCAAGCTTACAACCCTCCAAAATGTTGAGATTACAGGTGTGTACTACTCACATGGGCAGAATTTGTCTATAGGTAGATGGGGAGATGAGAGGCTGTTCATATAAAGGAGGTAGTGTGAGCACATGGGTAACTCTAAGAACCATGATCCAGGGATATCAGTCATTTGGGTTAACTGGAACTGGATCATGGATTGCAACATTGAAGGAGACCAGAGCAGAGAGATCGAATGTCCATGGAAGGAAAGATTGAACAATGACATCAGGATATTGGCAGAACCAGAAGATAGCATATGGAGGCCTCTGGGCCCACATGGAATGGAACAGGATGTGACATGAACGGAGGCTGTGATTCTCTCAAGGGCTCTGACACCTAGCAGGAGAAGGATGATGGAGCACTGTGTGGGTTAAGTTTTGTCAATTTGTCAGTCATCTACACATATCTGAGTGGAGGGAATCCCAGTTGATGAATTGCCTCCTCTATCAGATTGTCCTGAGGCAATGTGGGAAGCATTTTTTTTTTTTTTTTTGAGTAATGTTTGATGTGGAAATGCTCAGTCCCCTGTGAGTGGTGTCATCACTGGGCTGGTGACTTTTTCAGAAAGCAAGATAAACAAGCCATGAGTGGTGTTCCTCCATGGTTCCTGCCTCTTTTCCTATTTCACTTCCTGTCCTGACTTTCCTTCTGATGGTCTGTGATCAGGACATGTAACCCAAATAAATCCGTTCCTTCCCAAGTTCCTTTGGTTGATGTTTGAGTGCAGCAATGGGGAATTAAACTAGGAAAATAAGCGCCTTGAATTCTACAATCTCCTTTGCTTAGGCAATCTTTGTGGTTTTGGCCTTATTTTCCATGCTGGATCTGTGTTCCATTTGGGGATGAGATGAGTTGCTTTCACTTGGGACAAAGCAGGTTGAAAAAGAATTAGAGGAGATACTAAGATAAACAAAATGCACAGGAACTAATCAAAAGAGTGACCTCATTTCTCTAGAAAGGACTCCCATGATGTGTGCTGTGAATTTTTCTATGCAATTGGATTGGATTGGCCTGATGTTAACAAAGGTTCTGGGAAAGTGAAACCCTAGGAAAGGGATTAGGAGAGGCCACAAGGGACCACTAACTGTGACAATAACTGATTGGCTTGATAACCATCTTCCAGCTGCACAGATGTTTCCATTGATAGGAAATGTAAAGGCCATGTGTCTAATCAGGTCACCATGAACTAGGCTAGAAATGGTGCACAGTGCTGTTTACAACCTCTATTGTGCTTCTCCAGATTCCCTAAGGGACAACTACCAATATAACCACTCACAGAGACTCTCCTACCTCTGCAATAAATACCACCAATTTTTTATCCTTGTTGTATTTGATATTCATTTATTTGTATTTTATGTGTGTGAGTGTCTTGTTTGAAGTTGTGTATGTGCACCATATGCAAGAAATGCCTTGGGAGGCCAGGGTGTTGGATCCTCTGGAAATAGAGTTGTAGGTGGCTTTGAGTTGCTATCTGTGTATGGGGAGGGGGAAATTGATTGTGGGTCTATAGCAAGGGAAGCCAGGGCTCTTAACCACTCTCTAGGCCCTAGACTTTTATTCTTGTTGAAATCTCACACCAGGGAAATCTGTCAGTCTTCCTGATTTTTTTTTTTAAAAAGGAGGGTACCAATAACATTTTCATTGATTGTTTGAGCATTTTGCTTCCAAGCTTGGTGGGGACACATATTGGCTGTTGTGATGATGATGTCATGCACTAAGTCTGCCTGACAAACAAAAGACACTACCTCCAAATGTTGTAAACGGTCAAAGCAACTGTGACAAATCCCATCAACAGACTAAAAACTAAAGAAACATTCAGAAAGTCACAAGTAAGACTTCAAAACTCACAAGTGAGTCTGACCCACTGCTCAGAAGAGTCTACAATCACTTAGGAACACAGACACTTGGGTCCTCAGGTGCCACCCAATAACTTTCAACCGTTTACTCTTTTAATAAAATTCCAAGTTTTATTAAATCCCCAACCAATCTGAGAGGAACCTTGTTGCCAGCATCTATACTACATATTGCTCACCATCTGCTCCAGACCTAGGAGACAGGAGATAGTGGACAAAAATAGTTTTATTTAAGGCCATCCATGAGAGAAATAAGCAGAACATTTGTATCTTAAATATTAGGTGGAGCCTATGGGCACGAAAGAGTTTGATGGGATACTAAAATATAGTGTTGACTATTGGGGGAAGATTGTCCTCTGCACAAGACATGGTCACTACCTTCTTGAAATGTCAGCAGCTGAGATTACTCATAACAGACTTATACAAGATTGGAACCACTAATGATCTGCAGTGGACATGGTGAGCTGTGCCCTTACTCAAAGATTTATAAACAGCTAACTGCTGCTTTGGAAAGGAATTTTTCTTCATTAGTGCAATAAGCTATAGATACTCCTGTTAGTAATTTTCCTTAGACCCATTGGTTGGGGCTCAGGAGATAACTCAGGGTTCAAAACACTTGCATTTTCAGAGGACCAGGGTGCAGTTCCTGTGTCAGATACTTCACAGCTGCCTGTCACTCCAGCTCCAGGCTTTCTGTCACTCTCTTCTGGTCTCCATGGGTACCTGAACACATCACACACACACACACACACACACACACACACACACACACACACACACACACACACACTAAAGTAAAATAAAATAAAATAAAATAGAAATAAATATTTAAGTTCACTGGTCCACCAAACTTCAGTGCAGTGTAATCATTTTTTCCTTTCTAAGGTTGACATTCTTTCTAGGGCAAGTAGACGTGTGTTCATGTCTCTTTGGGAAAAGCTCACATAACAACTCAAGCTGTCAGGAGAAGGAAAGGGGAGACAGGTGAATTTACTCATGCTTTTATGTTCAGGTCATGAATGACAGCAGCTACAGGCTCAACTTAGATTCCTACAATTTTTTTAAAGAAGTCTGAGTATCATTGTGACATAAAAATATCTGTGAGAAATCATGACAACCGCTAGTACTATCTGTACTATATTTGGCTATCTATATTCAAAATTTAAGAAACTACTACTTGTCAGCCAGAGGTTAGTAAAAATTAGATATGATTTTTTTAAATAACCAAATTAGCAGATGTAGATAATTCTTCAGAGGCCGCATGATGAGAGGATACATTCTTATTGGTTCCTGAGGCAGACAGTGAGCTGTGTGTGTGTGGTGTGCGTGTGTGTGTGTGTGTGTGTGTGTGTGTGTGTGTGTGAGTGTGTGTGTCAGACTATGATCCCTTGTCCTGTATAGGAAAGAAAAGGAAACTCTGTCCCTTACTCTTCAAGCAGAGGGTAGGAAATGGGGAAGGCTCCATGTTGTTCAACCTACCTGTGCTGGCAAACACAGTTTTTTACTGTCAGCCTGACACAACCTACAATAATCTGAAAGAGTGTTTTCAAGAGGAATTGTCTTTACCAGGCTGGCCTGTGAGAATATCTGTGGGAGACTGTATTTGGTTTTCATTGATGTGGAAAGATCTAGCCCACTGTGGGTGACCATCCCCTTAGGTATGGTCCTGAACACAGGAGAGAATTGGACAGCAGCTAGCTTGTGTGTTGTTATCTCTGTGCTCTTGACTATGGATGAAGTAACTAGCTGTTTCAAGTGTCTACCTTCCCCTCGATGATGGACTTTTACCTGGAATCATAATCTAAATAAAGCCCTTGTCCCCTATGTTTCTTTTGTCCAGGTCTTTTTTTTTTTTTTTTTTTTTTTTTTTTTTTTTTTTTTTAATCTCAGCAACCAGAACGCACTGCTCATTGCAGAATCCACCCTTGTCCTTTGTGAGAACTCAGTGTTCTGGCAGGCTGAATTGGATAGACTCTGCAAAGCATTGGTGTTTTCCACAGATCTGTGCTCTAGTACATTGCTTCATGTCACAGAGTATTTACAGAAAAGGTTTTGTTTGTGGCTTCCTATGTTTAACATTTATTTACTTAAACCTTTGGAAGTCTCGTTTTGACCTTGTATTCCAACTCAATTAAAGGTGCCACTTGAACAAGGAAAACTAAAAGCAGACTAAAATGGGTCATTGTGCATTAAAACCATCACGTACAAAGTCCAATAATAGCCTTTTGAAGGAGACAGGCAAGTTGACAGAGGGGCAAACACTTCACCCTCTTAGTTGCTTTAAAATAAAAAAAAGAACAAAGCAAAATAAACAAAACCAGACTTGTTGTGTAGTAAGTCTTCAATAAGCATTTTGTGAATAAATCCATGTGCAAAAAGAAAACAGTTAACATGTCCCCATAGCCACTGCTTATTTTACTGACAGCTACACCTAATATTTGCCATATAGGAAGGAATTCATTAGGATAAGTGAATTGAATTTAACACCCAAAGCCACTTTAAGTTGCAAGGTTCAATAATTTTAATACAAATGGATAAACTCAGGAGCCATGAAGGATAGGATGCTGTGTTCAGAGAGTGACTATGGGGATGCCAGCTCAAAGATAATTTCAACTAAGCAGGTGTGATGGCTCATCCCTGTAACCCAGCACTTAGAAAGCTGGGGCTGAGAGACTAATACAGTATAATGCCATGAGCACAATATCCAATTTCAATATGTATCAACTGGGGACAAAACACTCTTTTTGCTAATGTTTAATGATTTCTGTGAGGTGTGTTTATTTCATAACTTAAGTTAGTCTGAAATCCACACTTTGAATATCTCTCAATAGAATTATCATAAAATGGCAGTAGCACTGACCCCTCATTGCCTGCAGATCCATTTCTTTAAAGTATAGGCCCTTTGGTCACTTGCAACCTAGAGTTAATGGTATTTCTGATCAGTATGAAAAAGGACCATGCAACAGAGGCTCAGGCTGCAGCTATCTCATCTTAATAATAATAACTATAGTCTTCATATGGCATTTAAGAGGTTTGAGTTTGGGGTGGGTTGTGCATCATCTGTCAGAGATGTGGCCCACACAGGTTGCTTTGGAATGAGCCTTGTAGATCTAATATGCACAGCCTGAGCATGAGGGGGTTCACTTTTGAGGGGCAGGAGACTCCTGTTGCCAAGCACTTCCTAAATGCCACAGAGGACCTTAATTCAATCCCTAGCACCCACATGGCGATCATAATCAACTCTAATTCCACCTCCAGAGTGTCAGTGTCCTCTTCTGGCCTCCATGGGAGCAAAGCTTGCATGTAAAGTATAAACATGTGTACAAACTCATGCACATAAAAATAGATAAAGAAATATTTGCACATATATATATATATATATATATATATATATATATATATATCAAAATCTCCTACCCTGCTTTATAACTGAAACTCTTTGGTAGTGAGGACCACACCATGTTGAAAAGCTCCTCCATTTTAGTTGAACTATGACAACTCCAGTAGCTGATAATTTTTGTTTCTAGAAGCCCATGTCTCTTAGATGTTCTCTGCTCCTCAGACCCCAAGTAAAGGCTTCCCAGGAAAGATGTTTCTTCATCGCCTACTGTTGTCTTACCTCTCACTGACTATTCCCTGCTATGGCCATGTATGGGCCCAGGAGACAACTTCTGCATCTCATTCTCCTAAAGGCCATCAACAGTCCCATTCTGTCATCTTGGCCTGAAGTCTTTTTCAAGGCCCTACCACCCTCCTGTCTGCTTGTGCATGGATCCCAAACCCAAACCCTTCACTTTTCATTGTCAAAACTACAATTCCTGTTTTGGACTGAGATGAGTTCCCTAAGACTCTAGAAGAACTTCTCAGGTCACAATGAGAAGCTATATTTCCACACACAAACCTCAAAATGCTGAGGGAAAACAAACAAACAAACAAAACCAAAATCAACAACAACAACAAACAACCAAATTTAGTACTTGTATGTTCCCATCCCCATGGTCTATGGATGAACAGATGAGCTCCAGAAGCAGAGGTCCCCGTGTCATGACAGATGGATAGTGTGGTGGTTTGAATGAGAAATGTCCCCTGTAGATTTGAATATTGGTGATGTTGTTTGGAGACATTTATAAAGTGCCACCTTGCTAGAGGAAGTACACTACTGGTGTGAATTCTGAGCATTTACAGCCTCATTCTCCTTCAGGCTCTCTCTCTCACTCTCAACTT
>PVIH01031099.1:0-11277 GCA_004025045.1 Sigmodon hispidus | reverse complement strand
GTAACTGTTTCTGTTCCCACAACCTGCAGTCAGAAAGGAGTTGAGAAGTTATTTGAAGAAATAATGGGCAGAAAGATCCCAGTGTTGGTGAAAGATATACATAGACAAACATTCACAGAACTTTCTGGTCAACACAAGTGTCCAGGGAACATCCTCCAGGTTAGGCAGCATGCCAAGCCAGGAAGTTTGAAAGACTCAAAGTATGTGAACTAATTGTTTTTGTAGCAGTGGGAAGAAACTGGGAAGCAGCCCAGAGGGAAGGGAAGGACAGAGAGCCCTAGGATGGGAATGAAGTGCTGTAAACCATAGCACAGATAAGACCACACAGTTAGATAAATGGTCCTTCAAAAATAAAAAGAGAAAAACAAGACCACAATAGCTACATGGTGAGGGAGAGTTAGAGGGAGGAAAACCTCCACTAAAGGATGAAAGGGACTGTGCTGTGCCTCCTGGAGAGTGCTTCCTGGCAAAGACAAGGCCCTGAGTGTCATCCCAAGCTGTGTGGGGAATGGATACCTTGGGACAAGCCCACACTAAGTGTATCAAGCCAGTACCAGAAACAAAAATATCAGACATGACCTCTGAGTTGTGGTTCCTACAGTTTCTAGATTACATATCCATAAAATCACATGTGTGTATAAGGCATGAAAGAAAAGGTGAAATTGTAAAAGGGACATAAGGGGACCGCTGGGATGGGAACCTCACAGAATGATCAGACAGGATAATATACTCAGTGTGCAGCATGAATTTATGTTAAATGTTCATCTGTGGTGTGGGAGAGTTGCCTCATTTCCTAGAAGCACTTGTTTCTCTTGCAGAAGACCTGCATCCAAATCCCAGCACACATAAAGGGGCTCACAATCTCCCATAAGTCCAGCCTCACGGATCCAGCATCCTCTTCTGACCTCCATCAGCATCCAGGTACAATGGAACCACACATACAAACATGTAATCAAAACACTCATACACATAAAGTAATAAAATAAAAAAGACTACAGACTTTTCTCAAGTTTTAGTGAATGATGAAAATCACAATGAAGTTCCTTTCTTTCCTGTGTATGCTTTTCTTTTTTTCCTCAAGACAGATAATTCTCTGCATGCAGCTCTGACTATTTCGGAGCTCACTTTGTAGACCAGGCTGGTCTGGAACTCACAGAAATCCACCTCCATCAGCCTTCCAAATGCTGGGGTTGAGAAAGTTTATCACCGCTGCCCAGCACAATGACATTTCTTAATTCAAAACAATTGAAAAAAATCATATACAGTCATGCCAATAAATTTAAAATTATACTAGGCACACAAGTTATTGTATTCTGTTCAAAATATGTCCAACAGTCCCTAAAACACTTCATTCTGACCTTCACTCTTACTCATCCACAGCAGCTCAGATGGTTGTGATGTGTGTCTCCTAAAGCAGAGCTGGCTCTCACTGCTTAGCACCTCCTATAATGGCTCTGTCTGTTTTACAGGAAAGAATTTCATCTGGGGATAATCAGAGCAAGTTCTTAGAAAATGCCAATCAGCGTTGACCTGGAGACAGACTATGCAGAACTGGTTCTGTCTGTAGGAGAAATCACATTTGGAGAGAAGACTAGGAAGTCACTGAAAGATGCTCAACAGAGAAGAAGAGAAGCCCACATTGTCTCCCAGGCTGTGTGTGCTCTGCTGAATTCTGGAGGGGGTGTGGTCAAAGCTCACATTAAGAATTCCAATTACAACTTCACCAGAGATGGAGTAGGGCTGGATTTGGAAAAATCTTTTGATTTTCTTGCATTTCCTTCAAAATACCTAGACTACATGCAGAACCATGATGAATTTTTAATTTTTGTGAAGCCATTGATCACAGATTTTGGTCAGCATATCTGTACCTTGAAAACCAATATTTATCTGAGAAGTTTCTCATCCTCATATGAACTGAAAGCTCCTGATGCAGTGCAGCTTCTTAAAGTCATGAAGGATCCTGAACTAAAATCATGTTCAAGAAAAAAATTGCCTGGCAAATTGAACTTTGATGAATTACAATGTGAAAAAAAATGCTTGCCACATTTTTTAACAAAGAAGAGTTGACTTACAGGGAGACATTATGTTTCACCAAATCCAAACATGCAGAACTGAAAATGTCCCCTAAAAAAAAGATTAAAGAAAAGATTTTAGAGATTCTCCCTAAAAATGTGTCTGCATTTGCAAACACTGATGGAGGATATTTGTTCATTGGATTAGATGGGAAAAACCATCAAATAATTGGTTTTGAAGCCAAGGAGAGCGAACTTGAGCAGCTAAGGGAGGAAATAGAGAAGTGCATCTGACAGCTGCCTGTCACTCACTTCTGTGAGGAGAAGCAGCAGATAAAGTACCAATGTAGATTCATCCAAGTCCTCAGATCAGGGGCTGTGTGTTCCTATGTGTGTGCACTCAGAGTGGAGAGATTCTGCTGTGCTGTGTTTGCTGCAGAGCCTGTGGCCTGGCATGTGGAAGACAGCTGTGTGAAGAGGTTTAGCACTCAGGAGTGGTTCAAGCTCCAGATGGATGCCACACCAGGTTGAGGATGGGGAGATTAACAATCATTTTATATTTGGCTCAGGGGGTTGGAAAATTGAGTTCTGATACTTGGGCAATATAAAACTCCTCAGGACAGAGTAGCTAGTGCACTGATCTCTGCTAGAAACAATTCAGAGGTCACAACCTCCTGTTTCCTCCTGCCCATGTAGGAGACTCCCTATGGAAAGGATGTTAGCTGCTCTCAGCAGCCCTATGAGTGGAATGCAGCATGCTTTCCCAGTGACAGATACTGAAGCAGGAAGTGGAAGGGCCCTGCCCCATAATTCTCTTCGAGGGTCTTATCACCTCTCATAGGAGGTTAAGTTGATTCTTGCCTAGTTTCAGGCCATGGGGAAAATGCAGCCCAACATTTTGCAACAGAATACTGAAAGTGCTCTCTGTCCTGGCTTCCCTGGAATGCCCATTTCCATCAGAAAGATGATCAACAGAGCCTTTCATGGACACTGTCCTATCTGTATTCTGGACATCTGGAAATGCACCCAGAGTGGCCTATGGAGTTCCCCTTGACCCTTTCCAGACTGCGTACAAATTGCTTGTCCACATCCCTCCTACTGCAGAGGCTTCTGTACCTCAATCCCAGGTCCCCACTGCACTGAGCTCATTTCTCATTGTCAACATTCTGTGGCACACCCTTCACTAACAGTGATAAATACATTAGAAAATCGGGCTAAGAAAACAGAATATTCCTTTGTTTGGGCATTTTGATGTGCTCGCCCATCATTTAGTGTCTCATTGTACTGGGGCCTTTGGTAACCTGTGTTCATTTCATAAAGCCACCATCAAATCTGCTCCTCTGTTCTAATTTACCTCTTTATTCCCATTCCCCTTCTGCTTTAAAAAACTCTTTTCAACTCATATTTGTATACAAAATAGAACCCTAAATTTTTCTCAGAAAGAAATACAACTGCTGATATTTTATCTCCTTTTGCATAAAAACACCACAGTTGAAAGGAGAACAGAAACTTATTCAATCTGAAAATGCGAGCTTCCTTATCTCTTCATGAATTCACTTCTTTGCCAGACTTTCTTCCTTCTAGATTTAACTGCTTTTAAAGAAACCAAAGCTGGGAGACATGTCTTAGCATCCAAGAAGCCCTGGCTTCAATTGCCTCACTTGCAAAATCTTAAACCCATGCGTGGTGGTGCACCTGTGGCCCAGGTCCATGTAGTGAGTAAGTGGCCAGGATAGTCTATGTGAATTCAGCCTCAACTTTAAAAGCAGTAGTAAAGATGACCAATTTCATTGTGAATACACTCAGTTTCTAGGTGTGTACCTTTTGCTGTTTTTTGTGTAGAGCACTTCAGGATCATCACAGCTTCATTTTGCAAAATGACCTCAAAACCTAACATCAATATCTAACAGCATTTTCTCTTAGGGAAACACAGTTCAACTGGGAATTTCAATACACATTGCATTAGTTAGTGAACAGTATGGCATGTGGGAAATATAAAATTATCTTTTGTCTTCTCAGGATTTTCCTAGGGAAAAGATAAATGGACCCTTCACTCAAGAATCCCACCACTCAGTCCCTGTAGGTGGTCTGTTTATGACATTGCAGAAGTTCAGCCTAAGAGTGGTCACCTTCCAGGTAAAACTTCACTGTGGCTTCCTTGGTTGGTTGCAGTGACTCTATTCAAGCCTCCTTTCCTCAATAGGGCTCAGTGTTAAAAATCTGTCTCCTGGCTTCCTGTACTAGGATTCCTTGTTTTTAGGTCCCTGGATTAACTTTGTCTTAAATTGTAACCACCCCAAGCCCCTACCAGGCCCCCAAACACACAGACAGGATAGCACATGGCTACATGTAGCATTTTGAGATAGAAAGACAGACAAAATGGACTTCTTCTACAGTGCTAACCTGCCAGCTAGAAGATCAAAATGTCCCTTCCCATTTCTGTACAGAATACAAGACTTACAAGAACTAACCTGTGCCTGTGATTGCCAGTCTGTGCTCAGAGGGAAGCCTGGCCTACCTTGTGCTCTTCTCTGAGGCCTCCTCCCCATCCCTGGAGCTCCAGGCTTGTGCTCCACTCCATCCTTTGCTCTGTGGAGCCTTCCTGTTTCTCCATGCTTCCTCTGGCCTCATCGCCGCTTAGGTGCTTCCTGATGCCTGACTTTTCTGTCTGCAACATTAGGTGTGCTCTTTACTCCACTGACTCTTTTCATTTATGGAGCTGCCCAGAGAAAGCCTGTGATGCCCCATGTCATGGAGAAGCTAGGGGTGTGAGTGTTTAGCCACTTCCAAGGCTTTCTTGGCAGAGACTGAGTTCCTTGTCTGCCTTGTACCTGCTGCCCTCCAGTTCTTGAATTATTGTTTGGTATCTTGAGTGTTTGCCTTGGAATGTGATGTAAAGTGTGGGATATCTAGCTGCTTGGTGATGGTTTCACAGGACATTAGAACATTTTTCTTTTTAATTTGACATATTTATTTATTTTACTAGGGATGTCTAGAATGGTGATGTGCTCTCTAGGAGTCCACTGCACAGATGTGTTCTCAGAACATGAAAGATACAAGCAGTTACTTTGGACCGAACTGGGCTCACTTCATCAAGGGAAGCTGGTCATCTTTAAGACCTGTGCTAGCAGTCTGGGCTTCCAGGAGAAGCAGCAAGTCATCCTGAATGGGCTTTATGGTTCCCAGAACGGACTTCTGACCCTGCACAGCTTTGTTCTGGGAAATGAGAAGCTGGAAAGTGACAGCCCTGGTCTGAGGGAACTAGAAGCTAAGTTAAAGAAGTATTGTAAGCAAATCGCCCTAACTTTAAAGCAGATGTTGGTAAATCTTGGTGGTTACACTGGGAAAATAGGTATTGCGATAAAAATAACATACTGTGGTCATCAGGCAGAGAACCTATATGATTCAAACTTGATAATACGTTACCCCCGAAGTTATTATCTGACAACCAGGACTGTAAGGGACTTAGAGCAGGATCTTGCTAAAGTCTTTGTAAACAGTACATCAAGGTAAAACTGTAGTGACCTGTTTACCTCTGAAATCAAAAACGCATAGAATTATATATTTGAGCTATCGAGGAATGTCCTAAATCCTGTTTAAGACTTCTTGTCATGTAAAAATGGACTGTAGTATAATGATACTTTACATTACGTATGCGATATTTTTCTACGATTCTACATAAATACAGAAAAGACAGTTTTGAATAACTTCACAAGAATAGAAAAAATTCTAGGAAGGAATATCCAGTTAAAAAAGGCAGTGATAACCTCACTTTAATAATGTCACTTGAGCTGAGATGTGGCACATGTTTTTATTTCCAGAGCTTAGAGAAAGGCTGATCATCTTATCCTATATAGAGACTTCCAGGGAGCCGGGGCTGTGAAGAGAGACCATGCCACAAAGTTAATATTTAAATAATAAAGAACCAAAAATTGTCCCAGTGTGCATAGCCATTCTTCTTGTTGAGGAAGAGAGGACACTTCTCCTAGAGAACTTAGAAAAAAATGAGGCTATGCTAGTATAAAGCAACATTGTGTCATAATGTTGCTGCTTCATTGTGTGTGTTACTGCTGTTAATTCTGTGATCTGTATGTACAGACCCTGGAAGGACACTCCACATGTCCAAAATCACAAAGTCAAGGCTAAGGGTAGGCAGAACATAAATGGAGACTGCTCACAGCAGCATATATTAAGTATGGGGCGTTTCTAAAATGGTCAATGATCATGGAGCAGGAATACAATTGTTTACTCTGTCTTAAAGAAGAGCAATGTATCTCTTGATGTAAAACTTCAAAAGGTCAACAATCCCAGAAATTAGGCCATGCAAGTACTCTCTATGGGGCTATAGCATGTGTTCCAATTTCTGTTTGTAACATTGTTCCCTTTTGAAGTATTGATAATATAGTATTAAGCGGTCAATATTGCTATTTTATAATTCAATGTATGTGTTTCATATTTGAATTGTCGGATTGTTTATGCTGCATATGAACACTTGTGAAGGTGTTTGCAGCATTGCATTTATATACGAGTATTATGCATTACTTTGAAATGTTGGTGTTTCCTTATAAAGGAAATGATGTACTCATCGTACAGTTTCATTTGTGAAGGATAAAATTTCTTTCCATTTGGATTTTTGGTGGTGACCTATTGTACCTTTTGATCGAGTTAATCAAAAACCAGTCGACCATAATGAAAATTGCTATGACAAGAGTTTTGGGCTGGGTGCTCACAGATGCCAGTCATCCTAAGCCATATTTTCAATTTACATCTGTTTTTTAATCAATACAATGTCTTTGTCGAATCTACTTCATTTTTCATCAAATTTTTCTTAGACTTGGGACTTTCTGAGTATAAATATTCTGCTTGAATCATTCTTTGAGGAAGCTTCATTGATATGTCTGAGAAGTCATACTTACCAATATCTGGATCTCAACAGATGGTCTGACTTTTATTATCTTTCTAAAATGAATGATCATCTCAAAGCATCACAAGTGTCTTTTAAATAATTCTTATTGGTTTTCCAGAAAAATATTTCCAGGCTTTAGGTTTTAGATGTTTGGGTTATTTGGGATTTTGGTTTTCACAAATGTGGCTCAGAGCTTTGAGAACCAAGGAAGTAGTGGGACATGGCACCATGAGCACTGCCCTTGACTCCCTGTCTAATAGTGGCCTAGAGGACACTCTACCCCTATGCCATGACTACAAACAGTCCTGGGTTGAGATGTTTTGGAAACACTTAGAGATGGAGGCAAGATCAAGGGTGAACTCATGAGAGTAGGTCAGGGAACATCATGGATGGCCTTGGAAATTATTATACTCTCAAGTTTGTAGGAACTGATGGGAGGTTCATTAGCAGAGTATTTCTTAAGAGTGGCTGTCTCTTTAATGACAACCTCTTTGAGGGACATATGGGAGCTGGATTAATCTAGGAAAACAGGAAGCAAAAGTCCAGGTAAGCATGGCTGTAATTGTGGGAGAAGAGAAGTGGACTGGGAAAGGGCAGTGGCATAGAAGCTATGACATGCTTGACTAAGGGATCAGGTTTTCAGGCAAATTAAAAAAACCTCAACAATGAATTCTGTGTGTGGGACAGTGAGATGGCTCATAGGGAAAAGGAGCCTGCCACCAAGCCTGAGGATCTCAGCACCAACCCCAGGGGTCCAGCTGCTGGAAAGAGAAGATTGACTCCTAATAGTTGTTCTCTGACCTCCATGTGAATTCCAACCCCCACATCTACACAGAAATAGATACATTTGTGCCGTGGACTTGAACACCCACCCCCACATCTACACACAAATAGATACATTAATGCAGGCTACATATTTTTAAAGGTCCATTATAGGGTCTGAAATGATGTCTTAGAAGTTACATGCACTGCCTGTTCTTGCAGAGTTCTGTTTCCAGCAACCACCTCATGGCTCACAACCATCTGTGACTCCAGTTCCTAGGGATCCATGACACATTTCTGTCATGAGAGAGTCTTAGGCATGAGTGTGAGTCTTATATGTACTTCAGAAAACACTCTTACACCTAGTGTTAAAATGAGTAAAGGCTCTTTGTTCTTTTTAAGATAGTTGTCTAAATTTAACTAGATCTTGATTTTTATCTCTCTAGCCCTGATACTCTATTTCTAAAAAGAAAACAAAATCTATTTTGAGTTGAATATAAGGAAGACCTCCAATTGACAGGTACAGAACCTATTAAACTGACTGAAATCTGACTGTTTTCCTAAAATAAACCAGGGATTAGTTATTATTAGATTCCTAGCTCTGATGCAAACTGTAAAATTAATTTTGAGGTGCCTGCAATGCTCTAAACTTACATTGAAAAGCAACAATGAAAATGAACACAAGGAAGTGAGCACGTTGATAAATGTCCATGAATTGATCATGTGTTGGAGGAGCACTTACAATAAGGAGATGGCAGCTGGGGAAGGAAGCTGAGCTGGAGACTATGGATGCAGACACTGGCATCCTCACAGTTTCTGGATGGCTGGTGTTGCTCTGGCCTCACCTGAGCCTTTCCTTTGGCAAAAGTTGACACAGCAGCATCTCTCTTTTCCCATCAGAAACTATAGGGGTGTGTGCTGTCTAATCAGCATGGCTGAGATGGAAGGCAGATAAAGGGAAGAGACACAAGAGGAAAAAGGAGAAAAATGAAAGACAAAACAACTGAGGCAAGCATTCCTGAAGAAATGGTCAGAGAGCCATAGAGCTCGAGAGAGAAGGGAGGTCAGAAGGGCTGTCCTTGCACAGGGAAAAGGTACAAATAGAGAGGCCAAGTCTAGAGCATAAAGATACTGAGATTACAAGATGGCCGGCTTCATCCTCATTCACCTGACCTGAGAGAATAGCCTGACAGCATCAAACAACAGCCTGGTGGGCATTTTCTCCTGTCGGTAGCACTGAAGACTCACCTATGCATCAGTCTAACAATTTCAAAGCCATATCAGCTCGTGTTTACCTCAGATCTGTGAACCTATGAGGCTACCTGTCTCTGCTCAAACTGAACAATCATAACTGTGGGAAAAATCCTTAAAAGGCTCTCAGCATCTTGAGGCCTCTCTGCTTTGTCTAGTGTCTTTGCTTTCTGTCTTTCTCTCTGTGTGCATTTCCTCACCCCTAATAAAAGTCTTCTACAGGCTGCTTCTGTTGCAGCTGTGTGCTGTCTGAGATTTAACCCCTACCTCACCTATGTTGTGCTCCATATTTTTTCTGCCTTTAGTTTTTTAACTGCCAGAGAAAGGGACCCAATAAAGCCCCTAAACTGTAATACACCTAGAGGTGTTCAGGGTGAAATATCCAAGGAGGAGGCAGAAGCAGGTGAGACTCCAAGGCTTTTGAAGCTATATTAAATTAAATGTCTGGTTTTTGGTTGGTTTGTTTGAGTTGCTATGATCTTTAGGGACCTGCAATAGATCGCTGCAGTATCACTCAGACTTTTACTTCATAAAGGTCCTTTTTTTACAGTGATGCTAATTGACAGTGGTAGAGCCTTTAGAGGCTGTCTCCTGTTGAGACTCACAGGAAAATACCCTGATAGTGGAAACAGAGCACAATAGGAACTTGTGTGCTCTCCCAAGATTTAGAAGGGAAACTGGTAGCCTCTGGCCCCTTCAACTCTTCATCATTGGCCATGAGATGGAAAGCCTTGTTCTTCCAAAGGCTCACTGACTCATGTGCTGCCTCCAAAAGCACCAAGGTTTATTGGTCAAAGGTATGAGCCTCTTTAGTTAGAAGTCTACACATCTGTGCCTTCTCTATGTTCACAAACTCAGGCACCTGCCACTGTGACAAAGAGCTGAGGATCACACACAACTCACTGGGAGGAGCTCACATGCTTGCTGTGTGGCTTCTGCTGAGTGAGGAGAAGACAAAAGGTCATGAACTATTGATTGCATCCATTGGTGCTCACTAACTGATTCAAATCAGGACTAATAATCTTGCCCTAAATCCCAAAGACCAATACTTCCAACTGATATCGAAATAGGGCCTATTTAGATGGAAGAAACTGTGTGTGAATTCAAGAACACACGAGGGGCCCTGAGAGCAACTGAAAAGGAACACAGAAAATAACCATGAGGACTGAGCATGTATGTGACTTTCATTCACCACATCCTTCCTGCATCCCCGCCTGTACTTAGTAATCCTAGTGTTGCTGGGGTATGCTTAGTCATAACTTGAGGCCTTTTCACTACAATGAAGTGAACTTCATTTTCTCAGCAGTTTCCTATCAGATACAACCTGTAGAAAACTTTAGGCTAAAATTATGTGGACAATGACATCTTACACGATTTATCTGATGACTATATATTAGATCCTATTTTGGACTAGCCTTCAGTATAAGAGAGATATAAGATAGAGTGCTTGGACATTGAACATCAGCATTTAGATAGACTATGCAAGACTAAAACTGGTTCAATCTGTAGGAGAAATCACACTTGGAGTGAAGAATAGGAAGTCACTGAAAGATGCTCAACAGAGAAGAAGAGCAGCCCATATTGTCTCCCAGCTGTGTGTGATCTGCTGAATTCTGGAGGGGGCGTGTTCAAAGCTCACATTAAGAATTCCAATTACAACTTCACCAGAGATGGAGTAGGGCTGGATTTGGAAAAATCCTTTGTTGTTTTTCTTGCATTTCCTTCAAAATACCTAGACTACATGCAGAACCATGATGACTTTTTTTTAATTTTTGTGGAGCCATTGATCACAGATTATGGTCTTAATATCTGCACCTTGAAAACCAATATTAATCTGAAGAGTTTCTCATCCTCATATGAACTGAAAGTTCCTGATGCAGTGCAGCTTCTAGAAGTCATGAAGGATCCTGAACCAAAATCATGTTCAAGACTACTGGTACTTTGGAGCCCATTCCTTCCAGAGGAACACTTGAGCCAGTCTTGATATGGGGATGAGGAAAGTGAATTTGCCTGGAGTGGATGCTGAACTAAGTCACCCTGGGACCTTGGGACCTCCTGTCCTTGCTGGGGAGGAGATTAGGAGATGGGGAGAAGAGTGACTTGGAGGGGCGGGAGGGGAAGGGCATTTTACAAGGTGATATGTGGATAAAAAATTAAACTTTATAAATAATAAAAAATGAGAAAAAAAGAACAAGAAAATAAAGGTTTCTGGAGCCATGAAAAAGAAATCATGTTCATGACAAAGACTGCCTGGAAAATTGAATTCTGAGGATTTACAATGTGAACTTCTTGCCAAATTTTTTAACAAGGAAGAATTAACTTAAAAGAGATTTTCTGTTTTACTAA
>PVIH01031098.1:0-11277 GCA_004025045.1 Sigmodon hispidus | reverse complement strand
GGGAAAGAACTGGATTTGGCCAGAAGTGGAGACTGAACTAAGCATTATTGGGTCAGGGGGACCATAGGACTGTCTGCTCCCTGCCCAGGGAGGGGATGGGGAGTTGCAGAGAAAAAAATGACCAGATGTGTTGGGAGGGGGAGGGGACCTTGAATAAGGATATACAGGGATGGAAAAAAAAAATTCAGAGGGAAAGATGAACACAAAGAAAATATAGGTGTGGCAATCTTATTTGTATTTCCACCCTTGATAAGCCATGCTTATGATTCTTATCCTCTGTATAGTTATTGTTAACCCTTCCACATTTTAAATTCTTTTTTTTACTGTTTTTTTTTTGATAAATACAAAATAAAGAAGGAAAAAAAAATAGAAATGGGAGTGAGAAAATACAAGTGTCTATTTTAAAGTTGGGAATTGTACTTGTCAGAAGTAAAGCAGTGAGCATAATCAGAGTAAGGAAAGGCTCATAATTTATTAATTTCTTAGAAATTTAAGATAGAATATGAGAGATAATTAATTGTTAACTAGTCACAATATTGAGTGGCTAATTCAGTAGGTATTAACCTAAAGATTATCAGTAAGTTTAAAACTGAGCATCCTAAAAGGAACTTGGTACAATATACTAAGATTGAATATAAAATACTGATATGGTAGCTTAATATTTAGCAGAAAATTTAGAGAACTGGCTATATTTTATTTTCCAATTATTTTGACTCATGATAAATTTCATACCCTGAAATTGTAGAACCCATGGGAACAAAAAAAAATGAGAAAGTGGTTAGAGTTCAGAAAAGTCTGATATTGTAATCACACATTTGTTATGGCCCTCATGGGAAGACCTGTACAAATTAAGACTGACAATGCTTCAGCATATGTCTCTAGTAAAATGAAACATTTTTTGCTTATTTTAATCTGAAGCATATTAGAGGTAAACCACACAATTCCTACCTGGCTGCCTCTGATTCTCCACCCACTTCTATGGTGCTCTACACAGGCCAAAGCAGTTCTTTATTCACAGTACACAGAGAACATTCCTAACACAATAACCAACTAATGAAATGACTCTAGGTTCCCATTGACCATTGCATCAATGAAGAAAACATGATATGTACACCAAAAAAATTTGTTGAAAGAAAATATGACATTTATAGAAAATGAATTGGTTAAAGAACAACCTATTTGTGAAATAAATCAATCCTACAAACACTAAGGTCACGTGTGCTCTCTAATATGTGCTCATATTTCCTGTAAGGTTTGCGGGGGGCGGGGTAAGAGGGGAAGAGAGGAGGAAGAAAAGTAAAAGAAGGACTGTAGTGGGACTTTCTATGTACCACCAACTTCCTAGTAATGGCACAGGACTAATCATTAATTATGAAAGCTTGACCTTGTTCCCAACTAGCTCTTATTACTTAAATTATTCTGTGTCAATTAATATAAATTCTACCATATGGCTATTTACCTCTCTTTCATTCTATATGTGCAGCTCTCTCTGTGTCTCACTGTTTTCTCTCTGGCATCTCATTTTTTTTCCCCGAGTTCTCTCTTTGCACACCTGTTTCCCATATCTATCAGACCTAGCTAGTGGCTATTCAGCTTCTCATTAGACCAATCAGAGTGACACATCTTCACACAGCATAAACAAATATAACACAAGGGACTCTAGGAGATGACAAAATAAGTTAAATAAATACAGATAAAGAAGTGATTATTGTCAAAGTACATTTTATCAGTATATGAAGATAAAATAATGAAAAGCTGCTATAGAGTAAGCATAGTAATAAATTAAGATAAGAATTTTTCCTGTAATAAAATATGTCTCCTGTAAGAAATAGTTAATTTTTCATATAATTTTTATGAAATTAATAATTCAAATTTTAAACTCCAAAGACTGCAGATATAAAAAGAAGTTAATTTACTATCAAAAAGTGCAGTCTGTAAGCCCTAAAGTTCATGTGTTTGAATGTATAAAATTATTTTTTATTATATATCTCTTTAGGGGAGTACTGTATTATCTTTTACAGTATATTATGAATATAAAACCACAAACCAAACAATAGATGACTTTATTTTCTTACTATTTTCCAAATGATGGCAGATGCACCATGCTAGTAATATTTTAATGTATTTTAATTTTTGAAAGTATATTAATCCTAACATAAAATAAAAATGATTTCTTAATATTTACTAATATACTAAAACCATTTATAAAAATACTAATGATAGTAATAATTTTACAACAAGGAAAAAATTCAAAAATAATATAATTTGTATCTCTAAATGCAGGGAACACTGTTTAAATACAGGTATTTTATTGTTTAATTATCCTGCTAAATATTAGAAGATAACTGTGAAGAATTAATAAATCGTTGTTCATGGGTTTCAAGTTTTATAGCTATTAAATCTAATCATACTTTTGTCATGGATATTTCCCAAAATTTACACAAATTATTCTTACTTTTAAGCCACTTTCAAATGTCTTCTCCCCTAATTACTACATATCTCTCTGTCTGAACTCATAACATTTTAAAGTTTAACACTCCAATTACTAGTTTAATGAGATATATGCTTTCTGCTAAGATTGTACTACCTCTAAATAAATGTCCATAAAGTAGAAATATGTAGGGAATACTGTGTGAATAATCATTGGTAATTGTCTACATATATTATGTAATTAGATAAAAATTAACTTTTCTCTAGCTTCTCAATTTTTAGCTCAGTGTGGCTTGGAACTTATGAGACACATGCTCTTTAACCTTGCAGGCAGGGTTTAAAGACATGTCCTATATATCTGATATTTAAAAAATTCATAATTTAAAAACATAATGTTTAAGAAATTGCATTCTTTATGAAACATTGCCACACAATGACAGAGCCATCCAGCCTCACGTTAGTGTTATAAAGTAAATCTAGGAGAGCTGTGAAAATACTCTTACTTTGTCTCTTCTTGTATCTTGGTGTATTTTCCTGTTCACTCCTGTCTGAGTATCCAAAACCTACATGTCTGTACGCTGAAATATCAGAACTTGCCTTTTGAAAGTCACTTAAATGGTAATGGTAAGTAGTTTTTCAATAGTTATATTCCTCATTGCATATGATTCTCAACAACAATTTATGATGAAATTTCCCAAAAATGTTTGCATATTTTAGCTATATTAACTAATTGTACTTTACTGGTATATTTTTTGCTTCCACATAGGTCTTTTTCTATAAATGACATTACTTACATTGTCACAGAATTTGTTATATCACAGGAAAATTATATAAAAATCTATATATTAATAAATATTTGCTATTTCTCTTGAAATAATTTATTTATTCCACTGGTTTTTACCTTCAAATTTTACCCAATATCTCATGACACTAACTTATGAATTTAAATATTTTTTCAACTCACATAATTCTCTTGAATAAAATGAAGAGAAATTAGAGTCATAAATTGACATAAAATTTACATACATAAGTACATAAGTATAACTCACATGCTTTGTTAAACTTTTGCTTGACATCATGAATAGTTGAAGTTTGAGGTACCTGTAAGAGGAAAACACAATTATTATTAAAAGATAATAATTTCAGCACTATAAATATTTAAGAAAGTGTGAACCTTAATTATATTTAATTATATATTAATTATATATATGTATATGTGTGTATATTTAGAAAACATTTAACAAAATTATAATAGTGTATTCCTATGTTGTATATTTAATAAAATAGTCTGGAATATCAGTGGACAGAGCCAAGCCATGAACGTCTGGGAAGGATGATTTATATTTTTTTCCCATCACTCAGGCAGCAGAGATCTATCTGGATTTCTGTGAGTACAAAGCCAAACAACAAATCAGAGCTGGCTCACACCTTTAATCCTAGCTCTAGGAAAGTTAAATTAGAAAGTAAAATAGTTGGCTGGTAGGAGAGAAGAGAAGAGTTCATCTTCCCCTGACACTTCCTTGTTGTGTGAGGACAGAGAAGCTTACAGCCAGAGAATTCATGGAGAATGGCCTGAGGAGTTAGCTGGATGAGAAGTGGCTATGGTTCGTTTCTCTATCTATCTGATAGTTTTCCTTTTATACCTGGTTCTGAGTTATTATTATAATACCAATTAAAATTTGTGCAATACGTTAGTGATACTATATTTTTAAAAAACTTATATGAAGGAATAGTAGTTTAATTTCATTTAAAATTTTCATCTGTTGATTTTAATCTTCACTATCAAGAGAATATTAAGTAGAAGTATGACTATTCTCAAAAGTAAAGGGATTTATTGAAAGCAGATGCCAGAAGTTATTAATATGAGCCATACAGAAGGTAGAATAGTAAATTTGTAGAATATAAACCTATAATTAAACAAGTCACTTACATAATCTCATTAATGAGTTTATGCTAAATTATTTTATTCAGTCTCTCAAATGAATAGTGTAAAATTACAAACAACATATGCAACATTCAACATATAATTGGTTGAAAATAGCTCACTTTAAAAATGAACACAATTTGTTTTAATTCACCTCCATTGGCAAATTATTGAAGCTAACAGTTTCATGCTAAAATATCAAGCCATCATAGTACTGCTGGACTTTGTATTCATACCAAACTCCTGTGCCCAAAATCTCTTTTTCTCACTCATTTATTACCCTTCCTTATGGATAGTCCTTCAAATCACATCATAATTATGACTTACTACGAGATTTCTGATGCTGTAAGGACAGAGGTTCGATTTGCCCACGCTGCTTCCCCACTCAAAAAAATGAATCAGACACATTAATTTCATCCTGTTTGGCCTATGTCTCAGGCACATTGCTAGCTAGCTTTTTCATCTTAATTCAACCCATTTTTATTAATCTATCTGTCCACGTGTCCATGGGCCTGCCTCATCTGGGCCCTTTATATGTTTCTTCTTTGGTTGCTGGATCAAGTCTCTCTGACTCTGCCCTCCTTCCACCAGTCTCTCCTCTGATTCCTCCATCTACACCTATGGTATTTCAAATAGGCCAAAACAGTTCCTTCATTTACAGCATACAGCCAAACATTTCCATCACAGTTGTATTCTTTACTATGTACAGAAATTTGGTGAAATATTTGATGATTATATGTAGGCATGTTTATTATTTCATTTGATTAATTCCTAAATATGAGCTTTTTAAAGAGTAAAAAATTATACACAAAATCATTCTCTAAGTGGTTTGCAATATATTGTATTTAATACTATGGATAAATAATGTCTATTTTTACCTTATTTTCCCTACATAAAGAAAGCATAATCAAAATCTTAGTATTGTTAAAAATTTTATATTAAACACAGGTATGCTGCAACCTGTATGTTCTTTCCACTATATTCTTATATCTTTAATTATTCTTATACTCTCCTATTCATCCCTGCCAACCACACATGGCTATTCTGCTGCCTCTCCTGGAACAGACATGAAGTTTTCTTACTTCTTCCTCGGCTAACATTCTCAGCCATTCTACCTATTCCTTTGTGACTACCCCCCATCAGATCCATCAGATGAATATTCTTCTAAGGTCCCCATAGCTACATTTGGTGGAGACTAATGTAATCAACCAAGCTCCCTTCTCTTCCTTCATTCTAGTCCACATAGAAGACAATAATTCTTTCTCTACTGCCCATTTTAGCCCTTTGTCTGAAATCATCTTTTTCCTTTGAGATGTCCTGTCTTCAGTGGTAGGCCTTGTTCTGCACTGGTGATACAGAACTCCATCCCAAACACTAGTTAAGAAACCTCAAGACTCAGTTCCATTTCACTAATGGATAACTTACAAGACCACCACACATATAACTTATCTGGGAATGCTTGAAATATGAACTGAGAATTGTAACCACAACTTCAGATCTGTTACCTGTTGGAATTTAAATGGTAAAACCCAAAAGCAAACCCAATACTGACTACTAATCCTATTTCTACTGATATACAACCTTCTAGACTGAGTAATACCAATCAAGGGATTGAACACTCATCCAACACTTACCAAGTAATTGAACAAATATTTAGCTCCAAATACAATGATATAAGCACAAAAACACAAAAATGAACAAATAAGATAATAAGTCTTCTCCAGAAACTAGGACTCCTATTTTCATATTCTCTAGAAAACTAATTAACTAAAGCATAAGAAAAAGAATTCAATATAGAAATTATGTTGAGGCTCAAGGGCTTCAAAGAGCTTGCACATAAGTACTTAAGTACTTCAATGAAGACTTTGTAAAAAACAGAGTTGAATAAAATAAAAAACACAATTCAAGATATAAAAATATTATTTGATTAAAAAAATCTAAAAAAACTAAGGACAAATTGAAATAAAAAACACACAAAACATAAAATAAAAAGTGCAGTGGAAGCATTTTCACCTTTTCAACAGATTGAATAAAGTAAGAGAGATAATTCTGAGTCTTGAAAAGAAATGGATACGACAATCCAGAAACCAGAGCATTGAAGGCATCTGACAGCTAAATGAAAGTCCCAGTAGAATCTATGAGGGCTTACTAATAACTTTTAACTTTCAGGCTTTCAGGTTTTCAGAATCTTCTGAAGGATGAGTGAATATTACATTAAATTGGTCATTGTCGCATGTCAGTCAAATATACAAAGAATGAAACAAACACTTCTGCATTGGAAACTCTAAAATTAACTTTATTAATGTTTCTTATAAAAAAGTAATCAAACAAATACATAAACAAAGTAAATAGAGTTTTCTAACTGAATCAAAAATATGCATATAAAATTTTAGCAGATTATAACTCAGGCACATTTGTTGATTTGCCAACATTTGAGTTGATGAAAACAAAGTTTTCATATGTAAGAAATCAAAGATGTAACTGCTTTTCTCATCTGTTGTCTGTTTCTAGAAAATTATTCCTACTACCATTGCTTGTAAAACCATATTTCTGTCATTTTCAGGTATATTTTTCTTAAAATGGGTCAGATATCTGAGAAATACTGTCAGCAGTACCCTTTTGAATATAAAAACTATATGGTTAGGTAAAAAACAGACCATTTAACCTACTTGTTAGAAAATTTCAATTTTGAACCAGAAATCATAAAGAAACACTTAAAAAGTTGTTCCCACAGTATGGAAAAAAACAAAATAAAAATAAATTGAACACAAATGATTAAATATTAAGGTTTGAATGTACTCATATAAACATGGAAACTCACAAATTCAAAGACTCAATGCAGGGATTGCTGTTGAGTACTGTGTGTTGTGGTTTCTGATCAGAAAAAAAAAGCAGAGAGCAACAATAGCAATTCAGGGAAAAAGGAAATCAACATCTCTACAGTTCTGTTATAAGTTTTTAGTTTAGGAAATGTGATAAAGTTAAAACTTTTTAATATATTATAATTTCTTTAGTAAGAAATTAATGTTTTACTACTGAACAATAACTAAATAGTTAAAAACACATAGATAACAAATACATGTAAACTAAGTTTCCTAAGTTCTAGTACTTCTTCACTTTTCTATAGAAGAGCAAGGATTTTCAGTTTATATACTACTGACACCAAATTGTGGATATATAAAACCTCTAGTTTTTATAAGATTTGATCTTAAAACAATTTAAATTTATTTATAAAATAAGAAATGGTGGAACAGATACATAATTACAAGTTATTACTAGATACTGAATCAGATCATCTAAATTCTCACCTGGGTAGAACATATTTATTTCTCTGTGTCTAAGAAAGTAGATGAGCTCAATGGCTAGTTTAGGAGGCATAGAAGTCTTTGATACCCAGTATCCACCCCATAATCCAGGTATAATAAATACTTCTATAACACTAACACTTAAAAGATAAACAAAAACAGTTCAAACATTCAAGGTCAGCTTCATAAATATTGCAGGATACATCTAACCCTAAGTTTCATAAAATTGTCTCAATGGAGGAAGAGTTGCAGAAAATCTGTAGTTTATTCAATATATTTTTGTAAACTCAATGTGAAAATGAGCTGTCAAAAAGGAATTTTTTACCTCAATTTATATATCTATAAAAATATATTCTTATGTGAGTATATGTTTATTCTAATAATTATTAAAATAACCCTTCAATGGATATCAAATATGCCATTCTGTTAAAAAATTGAGCAATAATATATGTCAATTTCTTTAAAATATGTATTCTAAAATTTTAAGTTATACTAATCTCAATAAATATAATTATAAATGGTACTAAAATAGTACCAGAAGATTATGTAAAATTTTCACCAGAAGTATAGCTTAAAACAGAAAACAGAAGAGAAAAATTATTAAAGAAATTATTTTTTATTTTTGAATTTTTCACATGTTCAGATTATAATTAGCATCACATTGAACTCTCATTAAGTTAAATTCTGATTTTAACCATTTTTCATTTGATGACATAAATAAAGAGGAGGTAATAAGTCTGTATTCAGCAATGAATATTCATGTGTAGACAAATAAATAATGCATTAATATAGCAATTGAGCCTGTGCTGATGCACACCTTTAATGGCAACACTCTGGAGGCAGAGGTAGGTAAATGTCTGTGAGTTCTAGACCTATAAAATGAGTTCCAGGACTGCCAGAGATGGAACACATAGAAACCCTGTGTTAAAAAACAAAAACAGAAGACAGCAATTTATCAAGTTCTTTGCTAGAAGAAATTATTAATTGCATTACAGTAAAAGTTTCAAAATCAAATAGATAATTACAATGTTAGAAGCCTTTAAACAAGGACTAATTTAAAATATTTATTTTAGAAGCTTTAAAAGCACACAATGTAAAAAATTAAATAGATATAATAGAGAGAGAGTTAATAATTAATTTCTGCTTTACTAAAGTAAAAAAAAATTAAAACAGAAGTACAGTATTCCTTTGCTTAAAAGAATGAATGCTAGAAGCACAGATCATTCAAAATGAATCTCTTGAGAAAAAAACATATGACATTCATAGACATCTACGGTAGATGGGAGGGATCAGATTACTTTCTTAAATCCCAGCAGATCAACAGGGATAATTTAATGACCTTCAGCTTGTAAATCCACCAATAAAACATAATCTCCTCATCATTTGGAGCCTGAAAAGATTGCAAGTGGGAAACTTCTTTTGTTAATAAGAAAACCTATTCTGTTTTCCTGTCTAAACTCCTAAGGTTTTTCTGTTGTATTATGGCTATTATCAAAGCCTAAATGGCCAACAAAGTCTGGCACTTAGAGAAGATAACAGTTACTTTATAAAAGACCATCATTGTCAGAGATAACCCCTGATAATCCTTCATGTGTTGCAGACATTAAACACATAAAGTAGAAGAGATTTCTATATATATTCTAAATGTTTTCTATAAAAAAGGGACAATCTAAGGGTTTGGGAGTTTGGGGAATTAGCTGAGTAGTAGAACACTTGGCTCACAAATCCACTGCCCCACCCAGTCCAGAAAAGAAAATACTATAGCTGAACTCACCCAGTTCTTTATATTTTTTTTAATGAAATTTGTGTTGTATTTAATTATGTCCAACTAGTATATGGCTATCATTTATCATAATAGAAATTTTAGAAGTGTATAAAAATCTTTGATTTAATGTGATTTTCAACCTAATGTCTGAGAGAGTGGCTCACTTCTGCAAGACACTGTATATTCAATTTTTCCTTAATAGGTTTCAGGAATTTCCTCATGTATCAATATGCATTCATATTATGGCTTTTATATCAAATATATATAATGTTCACAAAGATTCCATGCATTTTCTTTTATTTACTCTGACTCATCATTTACTTTGACTCATCATTCTGTTGTTTTACATAACTAATGTATGGCAAATGATATGTAAATACTTGGTAATAAAGATTCTTCATATATACATTGTGTATTGTGCAGAGGTTCTTTTAAACAAATTTAGTCTATAGATGATTAAATACATCATACAGAACACATTAAAATATAGGGATGAATATGTGCTGAGGAAAGTGCAATAAGCAGGTAAGAAGGGATTATAAAGAGAAGTGAGAGAAGGAGAAGGCAAAGAAGGAATGGACAGCAGGTATTAGGATTATGGGACTGCAAAATATTTGAGGATAGTTTACAATAATTCAACAAACCTAAAAGTATAACTTAAGATGATACTTTAAGTAGAAAAAGTTACTCAAGCCAAGTATCAAAGCCAAACACAGGATTTATACTTATGGAGAACTTAGAAGTGTGAAAATTTTCTGTGATTTTTATTACATAAATCCAAGCATAAAACTATAAAAATTTGAAGTTCAACCACTCATGTCCTACCAAATAAATAAAATTAGGGCATCTGAGAACATAAATTTTACATACTAATATGCAGTATGCCAAACCCAGGGAAGTTTACCATGTTTAGCAGAAATACAGTCTCTACTTGGATTCTATGCATATATTGTAGTTAGGTTTTAAGGCTTTAAATAAACACAAAAATCACTGATATAGAATAAAATTATAAAGATGGTCTCTGTGGGGAATGGGTTGAGGGTAAAAGAAGATACTGCTTAGTCAATAGAATTAAAATTTGAATTTAAATTTGTGTTAAGATTAACAAATTTTGAAGGTTTTCACATATAAATCTGACTCCAATCATTAATAATGCACTAGTTAGTTAAAAATAACTAAAAGAAAAGTTTTAATTGCAAATGTTGTCCAACCAAAACTCTGATGAGTTTTTATGATAACAGATACTATGTGGCAACATAATGCTACCATTACAAAATGCATACACCTATCAAAGAATCCCACTAACTCATAAATGAACACTAACATCTGTCAAATAAAAGTGTGATTAAACTTTAAAATGCAAATACTTTTTTCAGTCATTTCCCTATTGTTGAGTTCCCTTGTCCAGTCTCAATATGAAGGTTTTGCTTTGTGTTACTATATTTTGGCAAACCATATTTAATTTTTGTCTACTGGAGGCCTACTCTTGACTGAACAAAAATGGAGGGTGAATGAATATGGAGATAAGGGAGGTAAATGGGAACAGGGAGTTGTAGATGGAGGACAAAATGTGGTCTAGATGCTTTACATGAGAGAAAACTCTATTTTCTATTTAAAAAATGGAAGGGGACACTGCTTCCGGTTCCGCCACCGGGACCTGTGCTCTCTGCAGCATCCCAGCGCACTCTGGAGCAGGGGCAGCTGAACTCTGCACCTGGCCACACCCACAGCTCCTGCTGCTGCTGAGGGTATCTGCAAGGATCCCTACCGCGACCCCGAACTGAGTGAACTGAGCAAACTAACTGCAGGGGTCTCTGAGGGGCGGATTCGAACCCTGACCAGAGGTGAGGAGG
>PVIH01031097.1:0-11272 GCA_004025045.1 Sigmodon hispidus | reverse complement strand
CAGTTATTTTTATTATTTAATATGCCTACATAAGAAAAAACTAACTACAAGTATTGTTAAATTTGAAACAGTGTTTATCAAGTTTCTCCCTTTAAGATATCTTCAATGCTGTATCTTTTTTAAGAAATTACAATTAAATTGTGTCTTTTACATAGTAATAGATGTTGGTAAGTAAATAGATAATAAAAAGGGACTGGAAAAAAACAAACAAAAAAAAAAACAAAAAAAAAAAAAAAAAAAAAAAAAAAAAAAAAAAAAAAAAAAAAAAAAAAAAGAACTGGAGAAACTTGATCCCTGAAGCAGGCAGAACATCGAGGAGCTGGAGGTCACCCTCACAGCCAGAAGCTTCCATCACTTCTGTGACTCACAGCTCAACTTCTCTTTCAGGGTAAGGAGCTACTGCCCAAAGAACTGACATTCTTATAAAGGCATCACCTTTGCTGTGGTCTACTTTTCCTTTTTTCTGAATGTTGGAATTTCATTGAGTTCAGTGATAGAGGACATCAAAATATTCAAAAAGTATAAGTATTTTTTAAAGGAGTAGAATTTGTAATATGCTTTTCTTGGAGCAATCCACAGATTTGGGAGTTTATTTTAAATGACACAAGTGTTTTGAATGTAGCAATATGTTTTGTTTTATAAAACCAGACTTGTATTTTCATTGTTGCAACTTTCAAAAAGGAAGCAGCCTCTAATTCTAACACTATATTCACTCTGGATGAGAAGAGAAAGGAAACAACATAGAGTTCTGCTGTTTACTATCTACCATTGAAAGGCTTGCTTTATGTAATCATTTTCTATGCAAATTTCTTTGAAGCAGACCTTCTCCTTTACCATGAGATCTAGTGACATTGACTGTCTATTGTCTGCCTAGAGCTCTGTGAGGCACATTGATGGGCAAGGTTTCCTTTAAGCCTCATAATAGAGCTAGGGTGAGTTCATAAGATGGTCCATTTTACAGATTAAGAGAGTAAGGATTTAAGAGGTGAAGAGACTAGGTTTCCTAAACCAAATAAAGGACAAGTGTTTGAACACATGTGAATACACACACACACACACACACACACACACACACACACACACACACACATTCATTTTAAATTCCAAGTCTAACTTTTTTTTTGTTAATACATTGGTTCTGTTTCTAATACTAAATGTGGTTCACATCTTAATTTTTTTCCAATGGAGTAAATCTTTTTTCTTTAACTCCTAAGCATCCCAAATTGGCTGAGCAAGGATAAAGGAAATGAATAAGTGAAATTATGACCTGTTTAATATGGTTGTTTCTAGACCATGTGCACGCATGGAGTAACCTACACATTTAATATTAAAGCAGCTGGTGAATAGTAGATACTTTGGATTTCTGGTCTGGGCTATGTCAAGGGGTAGAATATAAGGTCAATATCAATGATTCTTCTCTGTATCTTTCTTTAAATAATCTCAAATTATCTTTTAAGCTTAATGGAAGGAACCTGTTTGCTAGCATTGTTCAGGGAGGTAGTAAGCATTTATTCCTGTAGAAGCAGACCTTGGCTAACATGGCTCTTTGCTATCTCAATATCTAAACTGGTGACAATATAATAAACAATATAATTGTTGTTTACTATTCCTCCTTATGTTTGTATTCTAGTGGACACTAAGTCTGCACATGGGAGGGAAATTCTTGTGAATTTTTTAGGCTTTTCAGGATAGAAAAGCAAGTGAGAGAAACAAATAGCACAACATAGAAGTGACATGACCACATGGCTACAAGAGCAATAAATCCTATACAAGGACATTTCTGACAAATACAGTGATTTCTAGAAAACCCAACAGTGATAGTCTAGGGAGGAATTGCCTCCTGAGTTAAATCATCCATCACTGGTGCATGACCTTCTCTGAGCTAGGCCTCCTCTTGGATATAAATTTGTGGGCATGTGTGTGTATGCATATGTGGCCCAGATTCTTCTTTCTGTCTTGTAATTATTGTGCACAAATTTTGCCTATTAATATGAGGTAACACACTCTCCTGACTGTCTTTAATTCCCCTGACTTCCTTCATTACACACATGTACACATACACACACACACACACACACACACACACACACACACACACACACCACCTTTTCTTGTAAGATCTAGGACTCCAGCATCATAACTTTGCATTGGGACTGTGTTACTTTTCTTGTCTCTGTGATCCAATTGCTGACAAGAAGCAAGTGAAGTAAGGGAGGGTTTATTTTCGCGACAGTTTATAGAGCTATAGTCCTTCATGACAATGGCGGCAGGAGTGTGAGGCACATGGTCACATTGTATCCACAGGCAGAAAGTGAAGAGAGTGACAAGAGGAGACCTGAGCTATTAAATGTGAAGGCCCGTTCTTCAGTGACATACTTCTAACAAGGCTCTACCTCCTAAAAGTACCAAAACATTCCAAGACAGTACCATCAACTGGGGACCAAGTGTTCAAACACATGAACCTCTGTATAGGACCTCTCAAATTCAAACCATAACAGGGGCTATTACCAAAATATCTAAGAATATAAACACTGTTGAAAACCATGACTGATCTGACAACCAGGACATTACTGAATCAATAACAGGTGGTGTTAAATCTTCAACTTGACACAGTCTGAAATCGCCTAAGAAGAGAGTATCAGTGAGGAATCCTCTAGAGAAGGTTGACTTGTGAGTACATCTGTGGGAGATTATTTTAATTAAGTTACTAAATATGAGAAGACCTGCCCACTAAGGGTGGCACCATTCCCTGGGAAGAGGATGCTAACATATATAAAAATGGAGAACACAAGTTGGACACTAGCATGTATACAGGTATTCCTTTCTTACCTGGTTATGTAATATGAGTAAGTTCTCCAAACTTGTTGTTGTGATTGCCCCTCTATGACATGGACAGACTATAACATGGAACACTGAGCTAAAATAAACCCTTTCTCCCCTCACTTACTTCTGTTGTAGTATTATCACAGCAATAGGAAATAAAACTAAGATTGATAGACACCATACACAGTAGAGACACCTTGGAAAAATGGCTGATCCATCTGCTGGGCAGGATAAAGTAAAGCAGCATGCAATTTAAAATGTATAAATTATTTATTTTTGTATTTTTCTCCTTAATATTTGGGACAGTGAATGGTTATAACTGAAACAAAAGAAAGCGAGTGTGTGGCCAAGGAGGACCAATGGGTAAGGAAGCAGAAGCCTTAGAATCATTTTCAAACTACCTGTTGTACTATCTACTTGTGGTAGCTGAGTTGACCTAGGTTGCTCAATGTTTAAAATGGAGATAACAACCATGATGTTCTGCAGTCATGGGAATTAAACAGAGTGAATTACATCAAGCATCTGCCATCTCTACACTGCCACTGTGGATCTTGGCCTGAGGCAATCTATTCTGGATGGTCCCTCATTTGCTAAGATAATTTACTTAAAATGGTCCAAAAAGAAACTCCTCTCCTTGAATTATGTGCAGAGGGAGAAGCAAGGTGGACATTTTTTTTTCTAGCCATAAATTCAAGAAAGCCTTCACAGGGGACTTTTCATTGTTGGACTCTTTAGTGATTCTCCTCCGACATTTTCATGTTAATGAGGCTCCCTGAGGGGTGATATAATTGATAGAATACTCCTGCTGCTAGCCTGCTCTGTGCTCTGCTGTCACCAGAGGTGTGGAGATACATCTTCTCCCTGTCAGTAAGCTCAGAGTAGATGAGGGACTGAATTCTGACTGGAGTTGCTGAAGTTTCCTTTGAAGAAGTCAGAGCCCTGGATCCAGCCCATGGAAGGGCTGAGGTAGCTTTTCAGACACCTGGACGTCACTGGGAGAAAAAAACGTGAAGAAGATATCGATGCTAAGCAAATGCCACGTGTGAGCAGTCTTGCCATCAGACTTTGCATTTCAGCAAAGTCACAGAATGTACTGGAAAGACCATGGGCTATGGAGTCAGCCAGAATACCACACTGCCTGGACTTCCAGCTGTGCCTCTTACTAACTCAGTGAGAACCGGAGTAGAAAACATCTTGAAGACTCTTAATGATGTCCAACATGAAACCAAGTAATAATCACTGTATCAGAAGGTTGCATGAATGCCAGGGACCACACCAAAGGCTCTTAATAGTCTCTAAATCCCTTAGAGCTTGCTTTCAAGCTGCTGGTGGTAAAGATTTAACAGCTAAGTCTCCAGAGAGGAGCCAGGGGAGCCCTGACTTGCAGCCTTTGCCTGTGTGTCTGTGTTATAAAATCCTGTTTGGTTCTGATGTCAAGTACTTAACCTGAAGTAATTGACTGTTTGGTTGGGAAGTGCTGTGGTCAACACCAAGGAGTTCTGGTCACTCTACTTCTGCCTGGTCTTCTCTTGCTTTTATGTTTGTTTATGCCCTTTGGAAGCACCTGTAACTCCATGTTGAATAATAAAACATTTTCTATATGTCTGTTGTCTCCTGACCCTCAGACAATGAATAGACAGCGTCTGCTCCAGGCTAAGGCTTGGTTACCAAGTACTGCTGCTGTCTAAAGAAAAGGGAACTCTTTTTTTTCTTTCTCTGAAGGGAAGTGGTCTCAGGTCAGGACACAGTCTAGGCCTGAGGAATGACATGAGGGACATCATAGGCCTTTCTTGCCTTGGCTGAGTGCTCTTCTGTAGGACATGCATAGGCTTTTAACATTATTTGATAGCCTTGTCTTGTACCCTCTACCTTTCCAGGGTCCAGAGCTTCCCTAGACCCTGAGAGTTACCTGCTTACCGAGGTACCATATTGCCCAAGGCAAACAAACAATAGTAAAAGGAATTCTGGGAACACTAGTGTTGGCGCTTTATTGACAAGTACAGTCAAAAGAATGGAAGTCATAGCTTTTATAATATCTGAATTTGAGTCTGCAGTGGGTGTATAGACATATAAAGATGGAGAAGTCAGAGAGAATGTGTGTTACTTTCCTGATCATTAAATCATTTGCCTGGGAGTAAACCATTGGACTGCACACTGATATGATTTCTACATTAAGAAAGATATTCATACTTGTACCTTTCGGAACAGATTAAAAGAAATGTTACCTTATAAAATCAGAAACTAATAACAGAATTCTGGGATTGGGCCCTGTTCCCAGGCATTAGGCTATGCAGAGCATTGGCTTTTAAAATCACATTACCTTGGTTCTGTGCTATTAACACACCATTCTCTATAGCTAGCATGTCCTAACTAGTTTCTCATCTGAACCACAGAATGCAGTATATAATTTAAATGTCCATGATCTATGCACAGTGATGTTTATGGTGTATTTTGAAGGACTGAGCAAAATCACTTCACTACAAACAGTGAATAACAAGTAACATAGGAAAAGATACATAACCCATGACCAGATGTTTCCCTAAACCATATCAATAATACAGAATGACCCAGACCCATTCAGGCCTGTGCTCAAGAACATTCTTCTGCTGGAGCCTCTGCTGTTTCATTCCAGCCCTTGGTACACAGCATCCAAACCCCTTGTAGGAAAAATGAGACAAGTGCTGCTGTGCTCTTGGAAAAGAACTCAGACCCAGTGACACCGATAAAGTGCTCATTCAATAATCTTGAGGGTTGCAGTTTAGATCCCCAGAACCCACTTAAAATCCAGGTATTCATGGCAGTCCACTGTACTCCTAGTGGTCAGGATGGAGAGACAGCATCCCCAGGACAAGATGGCTGGGAAGACTAGCTGGGCAAGGAAATGTCACATTTCTTGGAAAACCCCTTATTAGGAGAGAGAGATCCAGGAAGACACCTGAGGTCAGCGTCTGGTCTACACACACACACACACACACACAAACACTAACCCACACAGATATGTAAATATGAAAAGAAGTAATTAAAAGACAGTGCTTTGGGTTATACCTTCTAGATTGATGATCTATTCTTTCTGTTGGTGTTAACTCTTCACATCCTGAACCTCAAGTTCTCCATCTGTACAGAGAGGTCTGCCCAAATCCATGTCTGAAAATCATGGAGGGACACTCACAAAAATCAGCAGCTCAAGTAAGTCCCATTGGCTGGAATCTACAGCATAGGTGCCTGGGCATCAAGAGGCATGGTCTGACTGCAGCTCAGTGAATACTCTGGTGTGTGAATTATTCATGGTGGAGGTGGCAAAACAGGGAACAAAAGACAGAGCTGTGGGAGATGGTATGTGTGAAAAGGAGCTTGGGAGTCTTAATGAAGGAACTCAAGTCAAGCTGAGCGTTTCAGGAGTAGGAATGTAACAGGGAAGGGGGAGTACAGGAGGAAGATGGCTGGCAAGGGAATACCATCTGGAGGTCCAGGATGAACGCCATTGCTGTGGGGAAAGAGGATGAGGATGTTGGTGAAGGAGCAAGAAAGTAGGTAAATAAGAAAGCTGAGAAAAGATGACACTTGTAGTTCCAAGTTTTATATCTTCAGTGTAGTGAGCTTTTCGAATGTGTGGCTTTGTGGGAATCCATGGGTGCATCTCAAGGGATCAAGGACCATCTCTCAGAAGTGGGTTAGGTCTCTAGAACTGGATTGGTTACCATGAGAGCATATATAATAAAATGAGGTCACCTTATACGTCTGGTCCCTTTTGCATTGTTGATTGCCACTTTCTTACACACCATTGATGTGATGCCATGCTATCAAGTGACACAGTCAGAAGGTTCTAAAGAGAGGTTGAAGACATGAGTCACCTGATCTTGAACTTGCAGCCATGAATACTGTTATCTAAGTAATTTGTTTTTAAAGTAAACTACTCAGCTTCTAGGACTTTGCTATCGCAATACACAATTAATTTCATAGTACACCATATATTGAGTGGACTATTTACAAATCAACTAATAGTTTTTACTAGTTACAAAAAAAATCACATCATGTGATTACACATATTAAATCTAGAAAAGAGAAATTAGCAACCAAAGAACAATAGCTTTCATTTGTAAAAACAGAGGAGTTGCCTGTATAACAAAGGAGGGAATTGTGGGAGATTGGTAAAATATATACTTCCTTTCATTTCAATTGTGGGGTATTCAAAAGCAATACATTTTTATGATTACAAATATCTCTCATTCAAGCTGATTTCTGAAGTCCTTGGGATGATGCTCTTATGTAGGAAGAAGAATAGTCCTTTAGTGTAGGAATATAAGGGGCAGATTAAGTGACATGGGAGAGGGCGTAAATGCATAAAATAAAAGCCATGAGAAGTATACCTTTGTCATCTTCTATTTTTTAATAGAAGAAGCCGTGCTATTTCCATGGTAAGTGTGCAGTGACCCCCTCAGTTTTGTATTGTAATTCTATATATTGCTTGCTCAATTTAGATTTTTTGCCATAAACTTCATTTGGAGTATTATTGTGCTCTGTCCCACATATCTACTGTCATTTTTCCTCTTTCTTTTTTTTTCTTTTGCTTCTGCATTTCTAAATTCCTTTTTTCTGTCTTTCACATCATACTCAGGAATTTACACTGTTGATTTTATCCTTAAAGCTCTTAAAGCAACTTTTCAGTCTGAGATAGCATTTTAATTGCTTCAAGAATTTTCTCATTTTGTTGAGCTCCCGTTACTCAAGCCTGACTCTAAACCTCTGTCTGAGAAAGCAAATAAGAGGGTGAGCCGAACCTCTTAGCTGGCCAGATGTGTGTCCACCATTTGACCCTCTCACAGCCTCATCATTCCTCTTTTGCTTCCTAGTCCTGTTTTCCAGGAATTTTTCCTAAATTTAACTGATAGTACAAAACAGAAATGGTCCCCCCTTCCCTCAATACTTTTAGTCCAAGGTACACGTTTTCCTTTGTCTCTGCAGTGCATATTACTCAGTGCCGTGACTATGGTTTTTATTTCATCAGGAATGTTCTCAATTTACAATCATTCAACCTTGAAAATAGGTTAGTGGATGAACCTGGTCTCCCTTTGACCCTTGCTCACAGGTGAGGAGCTGACCCTGCTGTCCCCTCCCTGTTCACCTGACTTCTCACCCTGTAGGCGATGAGACAAGGTCTCAGTTTTTCATTTCCATTTTCAACTGACTGCTAAAGCAGCTAGAGGGGAGAAGAGAGAGAGGGGAAGTCATGGGCCAAGTCACTGTTACTTATTCTCCATGTTTGTTTAAACTCTTGTCCCATGGCTTGTCATTTTTGTGTTTGAATTCTCATTTGTCCTGTTTCTTGCTCAGGTACAAAGGGTAGCTCTAAACAAATACCGCAGCCGTGTGATGACATTCCACTCATATTTCCCTATAAAAATAGCCCTTGTTCCCTCTCATTTGTGCTACCTAGATTGTATATAGGCATAAAGCCATGTGTCTATATATGACACAAAATAAGAAGCAAAACTGTCTGGGAGAACAATGGTTATATACTATGAACTTTTTAAACCACATACATATATTGGTAAAAAAGAGAACATTTGACAGTTTTCAGCATGCAGGGCCCAGTAAGATGGAAGAGTGACCAGATTAAAAATTTTAATTAAATAAATAATTTTATGTAATTTATAATAATTTTTCCTTGTGATTGAGAAATTTCATTTCTGTTCCTGGACACAACTGGCTGGAAATGTAGTTGGGCTACCACAGCCTCTAGTGATACCATGATGAGTACCTTGACCAATGAAGAAATTTCATAATGTGTGGTAGCTAGCTATGGTCATTGGCATTTCTTTGTGGAAGTAAAGTTGTAAGTAATTAGTTAATTAGATAAAAAAAATATCACTTCATTTAACTCAGGCTACCACAACAACAAAGCCAAGCCAACCATCATCTACTCCAGGTTCAGAAAAGTGTGTAAGTTTCCCAGCACCATGATTGAGTGGAGCATCACTGCCGAGCAGGCCAATGGTTCTGCAGGTTGGAGAGCATTACATGCTGTTCAGAGAGGACAATGCTGGTTGAACAAATCTGACATGTCTTCTCTAGAAGAAGCCTTCAACTGGGCATCTGCTGTGCCTACCCAAACCCATTGTCATAGCACAAACACACATGGACATCTGGCAGAATAAAATCCAGGCAAATGGGCTGCTGGTGTTGTATAAGAGTGTTAGCCTCCTCGGATACGGAAAGCTGCCCTTTGTTCATATGAAGACAGTTCAGAAAGTTGGACATCATTCCTGTTGACAGTATTAGCTTGGCGCTGGATGCCTTATTGCACATCCAAGCTTTAGAAGATTGTTTTATGACTAACATTTGGGTTAAATCTATAAAGATTGTTTATCTTTGACATTATTTCCCTTCAGAAAAGCAATAACAGCCGCATTTGCCCCCTGCCACGTTGCCTGGACCATGGTGCGGAGGACAGTGGAATGAGGGGGAGATAGAAATGATGAGGAGACACAGAGATGCTGTCTTTCCCTGAGTCTTCTAGCTCTGTTGCTAGAGGGAAAAAATATTGACATGACACAGAAGGTCTTGCCTCAGGGAGTCCAGCAAGTGAAAAATGATGGATGTTCACCACCAAATCCCTTTCCTTTGGGGATGTTATCATGTCACATTTCTGAAAATATAGAATGAGCTCTGGATAATATTTTCACATATGCTGATGAATGCAGCTGCCAAGAATAGCATTTTTAAAGCTTTAAAGCAAGAAGCCAGGGGATGCTGAAGCTGACTCTCAACAGAATTTATGTGCACTTGGTCATTCTCCATTCCTCCAAAGATGTTCTACATTTTACCTGTTTCCCTTCACTGTATTCTTCCATTGGCCCTCCTTCAGAAAATGATGACTGCAAATAAGTTTGATTCTTAGTTTTGTGACAATCAGAGATGATGGATAATGAACTTGCTCCATTTCGGATGAACTACAACACAAACACACACACACACACACACACACACACACACACACACACACACAGCCAAACTGAAAGACAATTTAAAATATAGGAATCAAAGTCATCCATACTTCATCCTCAATAATAATGGAAATATTTCAAATCTATTATTTTACATGTCGGTGCAATTCAAAATTCTGTGTTTCACAGAAGAAACAGCCAGTGTGGTGGTGCTGTCCTAGTTTGTTTTGTGGTTGCTGTGATAAACACCATGAACAAAAGTAACTGGGGGGAGGGGTGTAGTGTCTTTGCTTTGGCTTATACTTTCAGGTCAAAATCCATGCCAGAGGATGTCAGAGAAAGCCCTCTAGCTGGAACTGGAGCACAAGCTGTGGAGTGTGATATTTACTGTGCTCCTGCGGGCATCTAACTCCTGCTCAGATGGCTTTGTAATACAGCCTAGGCCCACATGCCCAGGGATAGTGACACCCACAGTGAGCTGGGTTCTCCAACATTAATTAACAGTCCAGATAAATCTTTCACAGACATATCCATGGACCTATTGATAGATGTAATTTTTTACTTGGTGTCCTTTCTTCCCAGATTAATCTGGATTGTGTGAAGTTGACAATGAAACTTAACTAAGGTAGTTACTAAAATGATTTACTAGATATTCAAAGCAATCAACAGAATATTTATTTCACTTACTTATTTCTCTATTCTTACATAATCAGTTATATAGATCACCAGACCCAGTCAGACGAACAACCCTCTTTGTTTTCCTCTGGGCTATGCTTTCCTTTTGATTACTGGGTGAGAAACACACTTAAGAATATTGGTTGTGGCCGTGAGACAGCAGGAGATCAGACCGATGCTTTCCACTGCTGCTCACTGGGGTCCTCACCGAGAGCTGGGAATGGAGCCTCACAGCTCTGCCGGCCCTGTACAGCTGCGTTTCTCACCTTATGCCTTCAATGGAGGTACTGTATTGGCAATTGCTGGAGAAGATTTTTCCATTGTTGCTTCAGACACTCGGTTGAGTGAAGGGTTTTCAATTCATACCCGAGATAGCCCCAAATGTTATAAACTAACAGACAAAACAGTCATTGGCTACAGTGGTTTTCATGGAGATTGTCTCACTCTGACAAAGATTATTGAAGCAAGACTAAGGATATATAAGCATTCCAATAACAAGGCCATGACAACCGGGGCAATTGCTGCAATGCTTTCTACCATTCTGTACTCAAGACGCTTCTTCCCTTACTATGTTTACAACATCATCGATGGACTTGATGAAGAAGGAAAAGGAGCTGTGTATAGCTTTGATCCAGTGGGTTCCTACCAGAGAGACTCCTTCAAGGCTGGAGGCTCAGCAAGTGCCATGCTACAGCCTCTGCTTGACAACCAGGTTGGTTTCAAAAATATGCAGAATGTGGAGCATGTCCCCCTGTCTTTGGACAGAGCCATGAGGCTGGTGAAAGATGTCTTTATTTCTGCAGCTGAAAGGGATGTGTATACTGGTGATG
>PVIH01031096.1:0-11280 GCA_004025045.1 Sigmodon hispidus | reverse complement strand
CAGTGCTGGGGAGCAAGGAGGACAGTGCTGGGGCAGCAGGGAGGACAGTGCAGGGAGGACAGTGCTGGGGAGCAGGATGCTGGGAGAATTCTTACTCTTCACTTCCAACTTTTCCAGATCCTTAAACTCCATGACTTAGGGGAGTACAGTATTCTGGTCAGGAGCCAGAGATGCAAAGATCCCCAGTCTTAGGGCATGAAGGAGAGGCCCATATAGTGAAGCTTGGGCAACTCTTCTTTAATAGTTTGAGGGGTGTTTTGTTTTGTTTTGTTTTGTTCTGTGTGTGTGAGAGAGAGAGAGACAGACACACACACACACACACACAGAGAGAGAGAGAGAGAGAGAGAGAGAGAGAGAGAGAGAGAGAGAGAGAGAGATGTATGTTCATATCATGTACCCAGAAGGCAGCCTCAGCTGCCATTCACTTTGATTTTGAGACAAGTTCTTTTGGGTAGGGTGGCTAGCCACTGAGCACCAGGGATCTCTCCCTAGCTTTAAAACATGGGCGCTGAAGATTGTACTTAGGCCCTTATGCTTATAAATCAGGCATTTACCACCTCAATTCATCTAATCTAGATAATCTCTCATGTGCCTTAGAAGCTTGTCTCCTAGCTAGTTCCAGTGTTAACCTCACAGATGGAAATCGCTGTGATAGTGTTTGTAGGGACTTGTCATTGACTGCTGTTTGCTCATGTCTGACTGTTAACTAGAGCACATCAGAGCTCATGCCCAGCCGGAGCAAGCCAGGCAGGGCCATCATTCCCAAGAAGCCTAGAGTCAAATTAACAGGGAAAAGCAGAAAAAGAAGTTTTATTCAATGTGGCCGTATTTGGAAGAAGGACAAATAGATTCAGTGGACACCTCTTTCCACAAGTCCATCTTTGTGGTTCTGATGTAAAGTTTAGATTTTAATAGAAGGCAAGACACATGCATAGTTGAGCAGTCCCTGTCAAGGTGATGTCCTGAGCATCAGTAACTCTTCACTGCCTTCCTGAGAAGTGGTCTGGCTGGTTATCACCTCTGTGAAATCTCTATAGGAAGACAAGGCCCCCTCTGACTGGCCTCTTTTCTTTCTCTTGGTATGAGACTCATGGGGGAAAATTCATTTCTCTGGGGGTACCTTGTTTCAACATTCTAGATAAACAGTGAGGGACACAGCATGTGTGTGTTTCTGTCTATGTAGAATGGCCTCAGTCCTTCAGGCATTCCCATTACACAGTCTACAAGCCATCTGTGCCCCAGTATAGCTTGGAGTGTGGCCCAACTCAAAGCCATGACTTAAAACACTGTTTATTTGGTTTTTGTTTTTAACATAGGTGTGTGCTCCATTGTGTTTCAACATGCAAAGGCAAGGGCATGCCTGGAAATTAATAGGATTGGGTACTTGGTCTATAGCTAGAACCAGGTTTGTAATCCAGGTTTACCTGCTCCAAAGTCTGCACAGAACCAGGATTGCTACTCTTGGATTAAAAGTTTCCTGAGCCCTGGCTGCATAGTGCACAGTTCAGACAGACACCAGAGGAAGTCACTCTTGGGGGCAGGACTTTCCATGTGTCCTGGAAGCCCTGTGGTAAATCAACTGCCTTCCTCGAAAGCCTTGTACAGGGCAGGACCCGACTGGGAGTGATTCTGTGCAGCTGGGTTTGCATCTATCATTTTCTTCATAAGATTAGAGGCGGACCTAGATGTTACCCAGTAGTTTGACATTCTGTGGTCCTTGGATGGGAGAGGGTCTTGCCTCCCCCTCCTCAGACTGAGGTGTGCGAAGAGAAGAGTCTGAGGCATGCTGTATCCAAGTGATACATTCTCTTGGCCAGCTGGGAGGGAAGGGTGTGTGTTGGGCTCCTGGCCAGCCTCTCCATTATTCCTGGACCAGGCTGGTCTCAGGTTTCTGCTGAGTCATGTTCCCTGGCCCTCTCACACCCAATTCCTGAATTTATTTGGCTCCTCCTGGCCTTTGCACAAGCACGGTTAAGTTGGAGGAGGAACACCTCCCCACAAAGACCTGGGACCTGGAGCCATTCGCTAATGACTGGATTCCATACAGCTGTCCCCAAACGTAGGCATCTCACCTCCTGGAGCTTCAGCAATCCCTCCCCCTAGGCCTCACACAATGGCTGACTAATCCTTCCTTTTGGCACTGTGTAAGGAATGCAAAGTATAGGAACTGTGTAAAGAAGACCCCAGACTTCCCAGCCCTCAGCTTCCAGCTTGAATGCACCGCTTGACTCCTGTAGGGAAGCTGTCTGCACAGTCCTTCCCTGGTTATGTGGATAACTGGAGGGCTAGACGAGCTGTGCAAGCTAGGGACGCTGCCATCCCCATCCCCAGCGGCGCCCCTCAGGTCTCCACAGCTGGGCCACTTTGCATAGCTCCCAGAGCCTGTGCATCATCATGCCCCTGTCGTTGCAGGCCCTGTCCACCAGGCTCCAGTTCCTTCGGGAGCATGCAGCTCCCTTCTCGGCCTTCCTCACGGACAGCTTCGGCCGACAGCACAGTTACCTGCGGATCTCTCTCACAGAGAAGTGTAACCTCCGATGTGAGTTACCTCCTGGGCCAGCTCTGGGTCCCTGTCCCTTCCCTTCTGCAGTCACTCCATATCCCCTTCCCACCTTCCAGCTCACCTCACCTCGCTGGCAGGATTGAAGCTTGCTTTCAGATTATGGAAGCTAGGTTCTCCTCAAGATTAGATTTGGAAACAGAGTTGTGATTAGGTTGAGGGTCAAGAGTACATGTAGGGTTGTTCTTCCTCTTCAGAGCTCTTTCCTCTTATTTCAGTACCCAGAGTCCAGGACATGGCCTACCGTGTGTGTGTGTGAGAGAGAGAGGGATAGTGGACATTTCTGATGAGTGATAAATATTGCCATGGCTGTGACATGTACCTGTCCTGTGTTGTGCCAGCTACAGTCACACCAACACACAGACTCCCTTGTGTTGTGCAGTCCTGGGGCTGCACCTGTGGGTGTGCCCACTGCTGGAGATCCAGGGCGGAGCTTCCTCTTCCTTTCCTCTCAGCCTGTCCTTCCCCCTCTTACCCTCTCTTAGCTGTTCCTTCCTTTTTCTCTCGCCTCTCCTCCTGCCCCTAAGTGTTTACTTATTGAATAAGACGTATTCAATAAGTAAACACGTATGTATTTGATAAAGGTTTAACTAAACAAAATATACTACATACGAGCTCTTCTGTTCTTACCGTCTGTTCCTTTCTTTAGCCTGAGAGTCCAAATGCGTATTTGACTGAGACTCCACTGGGCCTTTCCAACCTTCTCATAGTGTTGGATGTTGATTTCTACAGAGCTCATGCTGAGAATCTGGTATCTGGGTTCCAAAAAACAAAACCACACACACACACACACACACACACACACAATTGTAGGGCCAGGAGGTAGCTCAGTCAGTAAGTGTTTGTTATGCAAGTATGAGACCCTGAGTTTAATTTTCAGAATCCATGTTTATGGACCGCAGGGCATGGGCAGCAGGGCATGGGGGTGCTCTCATAATCCCACCGCTGGGAAAGCAGGGTTAGGTGGATCCCTTCACTGGCCAGCCAACCTTGCTCAATTAGCAAGGTCCCAATAAAAGTAAGACCCTGTCCCCAAAAATAAGATGGCCAGTGACTAAGGAGGACAGTCTAGGTTGACCTTTGGCCTCTACACACACACATACACTTACACATACACATGCACTTGCTTACACGTACACATGCACACAATTGCAAAAAAAAAAAAAAAAAGTCTCACAGTGTTTAAGTTTATGATTTTGTGTTGGGCCATGCTGATGGCTATCTGTGGCCACATATGGCCCATCGTCAGGGATGGACATGCCTGTGAGTGTAGGCCTGACTCTTGATTAAGGCAGCCTACAGAAAGTGATGGTAGGAGACGGTGCCCCCATCGCCACAGCTCACCTGTTTACCCCATTCTGCCCTTCATCTTGGCAGAGCCCAGGGATTTGCCAGCTTGGTGCAAATCTGCACAGAAGCTGGACGCTGCATTAACAGAGGGCGGTGGCTTTCACCAACCCAAGTCCTTTTCTTCTCATGGCATGCACAGAAGTGACTTTACCACAGCTAGAACAGAAATGCACTATGCTGACAGACACAGGCCCACGGCCCTGGCCTTTGTAGGCCCCAGCTGCCTTCTGTTTGGAGGAGCAAGCATCTCAGACATTCCCCTGCTCTGAGCCAGGCTCTGCTTTTACCCTAGTTTCTCACGTTTAAGCCTTACTCATCTTCCTGATGGAGGGATTGTAAGGCTAGATTACAGGGAGATGAGAAATACAAGTGAGTCTGTAGCATTCAAATGGGGCCAGAACTACACAGTTAGCCAGTTGAGGAGATGGGGCATCTCCACCTGTCTGCCACACTGTCCCCCACCTCTCCATTGCCTTTCTTTCCTCAGGTCGGTATTGCATGCCTGAGGAGGGTGTGTCCCTGACACCCAAGGCTGACTTACTGACCACAGAGGAGATCCTGACCCTTGCTCGGCTCTTTGTGAAGGAAGGTGTGGATAAGATCCGCCTCACAGGTGGAGAGCCGCTCATCCGGCCAGATGTGGTGGACATTGTGGGTGAGTTGGATAAATGTCATTTCTTGCTTTGCTGTCTTGTCTCATTCAGCTGATGCTTATTGACAGCTGTCACTCATGTAGACACTGAGTCCTGCCACACCCTCTAAGATAGCTGTGATTTGATCTGTTTTGATGAGGAATGATGGTTATGGAGAGCTTCATTTTGCCAGAGTCTCAGCTCCTAGGAGCCAAATCTCAGTGTCTTGCTCTGACTCTGAGTTCAGAGCCCTCCAGGAGGGAGGCCCTGTGGTCAGGCTCCTGCTCTGCCCCTTCCCTCTCTCTGGCGCACAGCTGCCTTCATGTCTCTTCCCTTTGCCAGGAGCTTGTGACTTGCCCTCCGTCAGGTCCCTGCTTAGATCTTCTCAGTTCAGCAGGACCTTGACCACTGTGCGTCCAGCGGATCTGCTCTTTGTGCCCTCCAGCCTCTCCTCTCAGACCCTGACAAGTGTAGCCTGGAAACTAATGAGGCGCTGCCACCCTCTCTCTCTCTCTCTCTCTCTCTCTCTCTCTCTCTCTCTCTCTCTCTCGTGTGTGTGTGTGTGTGTGTGTGTGTGTGTGTGTGTATACTTGTGCACATAAATGCAATGTCCAAGGAGGCCACAAGAGGGCATCAGATCCTCTGAGCTGGAGTTCTAGACCACTGTGAGCTACATGGTATGATAGTGAGCATTGGGAGCTGTAGTCCTCTGGAAGGGCAGTGTGTGTGCTGAACCACCGAGCCATCCCTCCAAACCCGGCTGGTAATATCTGGTATTGAGGGTCTTTCCTGCAGTGTGTTAAGAAGGTCACGAAGCTGTCTATGGTGTTGATGTCACCACTGACATTCAGTCCAGTGACACTTCATTTGCTTCTTTAAAGTAACTGATCTTTTTCTCTGAACCTTCTTTGTCTCCTTGAATCTTAAATGTGGTGCATATCCCTTGAACAGGCTCTTCCTTTGTGTTCTGTTGGCATTCAGTGTAGTTTCCCTTGTATATTCAAACACTTCTCAGAAGCTTGGGCAGATTTTTGCCTGTTATTTGTTTAATACATTTTTTCTACCATCTTTTTTATTTCTTTATGGTGTCTGTGTGTTACCCACCTTGTCGTTTCTAGGTTTTAATTTAATGTACGCATGTATATTAAGAAATGTCATCATCTTAAGGCAAGCATTGTTTTTGAGAGTCTAATGTCACTTTAAGACACATACATTCACAGCATATAGATATGTGTATTATATGTGTTCGTGTGTGTGTGTGTGTGTGTGTGTGTGTGTGATTTTCTTTTTAAAGACAAGGTCTCATTAACACAGACTGCCCTCAAACTCCCCGTGTAACCAGGAGTAACCTTGAACCTCTGATCCTTCTGTCTGACCTCTCAAGTGCTTGCAAATGACCCAGCGTAAATGCTCTTCTGATTTCTTTCCCCCCCCCCCCCCGTAGGAGAGCAACCGGATTTTCTCCTGACTCACTGATTTCTCCTTCTGTTTCTACCCACATTACTCTTTATCTGCTCTTCCTTTTATGTCAAGATTGTCTTTACCTTTAATCATCTTCAGGATTTCTTTTGAAAGATTAAAGATGCAGCTTTTGTAATAAAGCTCAGCTAGCTTACATTAGAGTGTGGGAAAGCCTGAATTAGGCTATTGCTCTGTAATGTTCTGTAAAGAACAAATAAGTTCATTTTTGAAATGAAATATGCTGTACTCTGAATTCCCCTCTTTGTTTCCATTGACCTTGAAACTTGGGCCATTTCTGCCCTTTTACACCACTTTAGGTGTCAAAAGAAGGCTTGAGAAATGAAGCCTTTTTATTTCTGTATTTTATTTCAAAGTGTTATTATTTTCATCTGTTTATTAATCGTGGAGCTGATTAGTTTTTTCGGTCACCTTGATACAAGCCAGAGTCGTCTGGGAGGAGGGAATATGAGCTGAGGGATGGCCTCTGTCAGATTGGCCAGAGACAAGAATCTAGGGCGTTTTTGCATTGGTGATTGATGTATAGGACTGTGCTGGGTTAATAATACTTGCTGGGGTTACGGGTATTAATGACCTCACAGGGCTTGTCTTTATGGAATATGAGGGTTTTAGCTCCTTCTTTCCCTTCTTTCCTTCCTTCCTTCCTTTCTTCATATTTTTGTTTGGAAGGGAGGACAATGGAGGAAGGGTGAGGGAATGAGGGAGAGACGGGTCCCTTCACATGAGGTTCCCTGAGGTCTGTGTTGTGTAGGGCGTGTAGAGGAGGTGCCCTGTCGCCCATCTAGGTGGGAAAGCTCAAGAAGGCAGAGTGACAGCAGGTCCTCCCAGAGCGTGACAGAGTGACAGCAGGTCCTCCCAGAGCGTGACAGAGTGACAGCAGGTCCTCCCAGAGCGTGACAGGGGACTGTTCATGTCTGTTACCAGCCTGTCTTCAGGCTTCTTCCTTGACACCCTCAAGGAAAAACATGGTTGGAAAGAGGGCATTACCCTGACTTCAGCCCACCGGGCCTGGGGCTCTGGAGGAGAGTTCACCTGAGGTTGTCAGTGCCCATCTGTGGTCCTCATCTGTTCCCCACAGGGCATGGCAGCCCCCCAGACCCCTCCAGTGGGCTCCCAAATGAGCTCACCAAGTCCTTCAGAAAGAGACAAGTGAGGATCCATAATCCGGATGATTGTGCCAAGGAGCGGCTGAGGGCCAGGCAGAGAGCCACCCGCCCTGCTGTCCCAGTCACCTCCATCAAGGCCATGCCGTGTTCTAAACCACTGCCCACCTTCCTACAAGCTTCTCTTTCTTTTTTTTTTTTTTTTTTAAATGTCAGAATGCGTTGATTTGCAGAGGAGCCCATAACCTCTCTTTCCTTCAAACAGTAACTGTCATTTCCTTTAGTGAAAAGAGAATAAGAAGAATGTTTCAGAGGGACAAGGCAGAGAGAACTTTGCTGTTGGCAGAGAGAGAGAGAGAGAGAGAGAGAGAGAGAGAGAGAGAGAGAGAGAGAGACCTGACGGCCTCTCTCTTCTGCACCTGTTGCTCACTTAGAGTGGTTCCAGCCCTTATATCGGGTGCTACTTACTTTGTCCTGCCTGTTAACTACCTGAGAAAAAGCAGCTCAAGAGAAGAGAGGTTAATTTTAGTGCAGTTGGATAGCAGGAAAGGGGGTGGCAGGTGTGTGGTGCCAGAAGCTTGCTGCCGAGGGGTCAGGAAGCAGAGACTGGACAAACTGATGCCGGCTATCACCCTCTAGCCCCACCTCCGGCACCCTATGTCTGCCAGGCAGGCCCGAAGTCCCAAAGGTCCCAGGACTTTGCTAAACAGTACCACCAGCTGGAGACCGTGTTCAGAAAAATGACCATTGGGGACATTTTGCTCTCCAGCCCACAGCTCATTTAATGTGCAGTATGCGTTTCCTCACACCTGGAGCATTCCTTCACAGAGTTGTTTTGAGTTATGTAAGGTATCATCACTAGAGAAACTTGATTCAACCAGTTCTGTATTGCTGGCTAACTGGATTGTTTCCAGAGTCTAATGTTTTTGCTGATGAACTGTTACATGGAGCTGTTAGTGAAATAAGCCCTTCCCTCTCTAAGTTGCCTATGGTCATGGTGGCTCATCACAGCAATAGAAACCCTGACTAAGACACCCACTTTGTAAACAAAATCTTACTCATTACAAAAAAAGAATAGTTACATCTAGTCTTTGGTTAAAAGTAACTACCCTGAACATTCTGACACTATGCTACTAAGTTTATGCTACTGCAGTGAAATGCCCCAGGCAGCTAATGTTATAGAGAGAAATGTTTATGTTTTGGAGATTCAAACTCGTGGTCGGGGGCCTCATGGATTCTGACCTAGTGAAGGCTGGAGCATGTATCACAGTCAGTCTTGAGCAGGAAAAAGAGGATGCTGAGAGACCCTGGGCATTCTTAGCCACCCCCCCATCCTCCCCTACCACCTACTCCCGCCACCCCCCCCCATCTTTAGGTTCCTCCTCTTCCAGGCTCCATTACCCCCAACAGCACCACTCTAAGCCCAGTCCTTTGTCACACAGAACCTTGAGGGACATTGAACTTGCAGACTGTAGCTGTTGGCGCATCTTTTTCTAGGCATTATTGGATCTGACTGTCCAGATAGGCTGTTTTCTTCCCTCTGTCCGTTTGTCTGGAGTTCTTTCAGATTCCTTCTGCCCTGGGGCTGGGCAGATGCTTAGTCAGTAAGGAGCTTGCTGTGCAGGTGTGAGGACCCGTATAGAAAGCCGGGATGGTGGTGAGCTCTGTAATACCTGTACTGGGTCGGGGCAGGGACAGCAGGATCTGTGGGACTTACTCACCACCCAAGCCAACCAAGCTAGTGAGCTGCAGCTTCAGTGGCAGACCCTGTCTCAGAGAACTACCTGGGGAGTGACTGAGGATGACACTGTCATTGACTTCTGCCCTTCACATGTCTCCAGTTCCTCCACTGGGCTTTCTAGCTTTGTGAATTTAAGAAATTTCCTTAATTTCTTCAAATGTCTTTCCTTATCTAAATGAGGAACAATCCCTGGTCTACAGCCTCAGTGAGTTAATCTATATGATGCTCTTAGCAGAACACCCAGCTCAGGGCCAGCACCCAGCCCAGGGCCAGCACCCAGCCCAGGACCGGCACCCAGCTCAGGGCCAGCACCCAGCCCAGGGCCAGCACCCAGCTCAGGGCCAGCACCCAGCCCAGGCCCAGCACCTAGCTGAGGGCCAGCACCCAGTGTATCTTAGTTTGGGCTCTATAGTCATGAAGAGACACCATGATAACAGCAACTTTATAAAGGAAAGATTTAATTGGGGCTGGCTTACAGGCCAGAGGTTTAGTCCATTACTGTCATAGTGGAAGGAAGCATGGCAGTATGCAGGCAGACATGGTACTAGAGAAGGAGCTGGGAGCTCAAATCTTGACTCAGGCAACAGGAAGTGATCTGACACACTGGGTGGTATCTTGAGCATATTTCAGACCCCACAGTGATACACTTCCTCCAACAAGGCCACACCTACTCCGACATGGCCACACCTCCTAATAGCGCCCCTCCCTTTGGGGGTCATTTTCCTTTAAACCATCCGCCATTGCCTCATCTTTGGGTTCTCTTTATTGTGGTTTTGATTTGTGCAAGTGTTTGCCTGTGTGTATGTATTGTGCCATGTGTGCCGTACTGAGGTCAGAAGGCGGCTGAAACAAGTTACAGGTGGTTGTAAGCTACGGTGGAAGTTCCGGGAACTGAGCCCAGCTTTTCTGCAAGAAAAACAAGTGGTCTTAACAGCCCAGCGCCTGTCCAGTCTCTCACCCTGGTTTTTATCTTCACTATTGTTGCCAAGTCCAGTGGGGGGAGCTCCTTTGCCTTCCTGACCTCTTCCCAGGGAAAGCAGTCTGTTTTCTTCCTGTCTCTCCAGCACAACTTCGTCAGCTGGAGGGATTGAGGACTATCGGTGTCACCACCAATGGTATCAACCTAGCACGGCTGCTGCCCCAGCTCCAGCAGGCCGGACTCAATGCTGTTAACATCAGCCTGGACACTATGGTTCCTGCCAAATTTGAGTTCATCGTCCGCAGAAAAGGTGATCACAGGCAGGCTGAAGTGTGGGTCTCCCCAGGGCTCTGCCACACTCCGTGTGTGGCAGGGTGGTCGCTTCCTCCTGGTGTCTGGATTATGGATGTGCGCTCAGTAAGGAACTCAGGCTCGGTTGTTTACCTGGAGACACATGGGCTATTTGGGGCAGAAGTGATTGCCCTGAGGTGTGAGGCCCGGGTGTCAGTCCTGTGTTCATCTGGACTTTCAGCCCCTTTTCCTCACATCCAAATGTTTTTCATGTCGTGGCTTCACTTAGCCACAGGCAATCTACCCTTTGAGCTTTGGGAGGTAGATGTTCCATCAGTGAGGACCCTGGATGTCAGGGGGGCGCTGGGAGAGGCAGCTGTCCACCCTCTGTAGCTGGAGGGGTGTCCACACCAGCCAGGCCACAGTCCTCCTTCTCTGTCTGGGTGTGCAGCTTCCTGCTTGCAGCCTTCCAGAAGCTGACAGAGCTCTGGCTGAGGCTCCTCCCTCTGGAGAGGGCCAGGTCATCCACCATGATGAAATTCAAAGTATAGTAGGACAGTTTGAATGTGTTTATTTGTATTTAATTTTGTGTGTGGGCGTGTGTTTGCGCACTTGGCTGTGTGTGCAGGTAGAGGCAAAGGACATCCTCAGCTGATATTCGCATAGTTGTCCATCACAATTTTGAGACAGACATCTGAGGTACACTAGTTTAGACTGGTCTGGTTGGCAGTGACCCCTGGGACTTTGCCTCTCCCCTCGCAGCTTCTGGTTTACCAGGAATCCCCCCAACACTCAGGCTGGTCTTTCACGTCTCTCGAGATGGAACAAGAGTCTCATGCTTGTGCGTGAGACAGTGCCCAGACCTGCAGACTGCTGGAACAAAACACAGAGCCACATGGAGCAGCCTTTGTGATCTGTGGTACCCACTGAAGTGCCATGGGGGGGCTCAGAGCGGAAGAGGGCCAATGGGCTGAGGAATAGATGGTTCTGTTGGCCTCAGCACAGAGGACTGGATCTAGGGACTTCCTGTGCGGAAGCTGTGACCAGAGAGCTACAGGGCTGAGGGTGGAGGAGGAAAGGGGGCCTCAGCCCCATCTCTCTGTCCTGGCCTAGCAGCAGCCCTTCCCCAGGGCACACATCTGACAACAGTGTGCCACTCCCCCTCCTCCCCCTCCTCCTCCCCCACTCCTCCCTCTTCCCCCACT
>PVIH01031095.1:0-11281 GCA_004025045.1 Sigmodon hispidus | reverse complement strand
TCTTCTTTTAGAGCTTCGATGATCATCAAAAAGGAATTTTTGGTGTTGCTTCCTTCTGTTTCCTCTTCATTGCTCAGTTCAGGTCTTGTATTTGTAAGATCACCACTCTCTTCTGGAGTTACCATGTTGTCCTTTGTATTATTATGTAATTTTTTGCACTGACGTTTGCCCATGGCTTCAGTGGTTCACAATTAGATGGGTCCTGGTCAGTTGTGGCACTTGGGTTTGTTTGTCTCCTGTCACCTCTCTGGTCAGGGTCTGAGTCTGTCCTTCAGAGACCCCTGCAGATGTTGGCTCACTCAGTTCGAGGTGGTGGTGGGTAGCTGTGCAACTTCCCTCAGCAGGAGCTGCGGGTATGATGACCTGCAGATTTTATCAGCCCTTGCTCCAGAGTGTGCTGGGACTCTGCAGACAGCACTTGGTCTCAGGAGCGGAACCGGAAGCTATGGGAGCTGAACTCTCCCTCCCAGGCTGGGATATAGGCGCTTGGGCCTGGTGACCCCTCCTCACCTCTGGGCAGGGTCTGAGTCTGTCCTTCAGAGACCCCTGCAGATGTTGGCTTGCTCAGTTCGAGGTGGCTGTGAGTAGCTGTGCAACTTCCCTCAGCAGGAGCTGCGGGTATGATGACCTGCAGAGTTTATCTGCCCCTGCTCCAGAGTGCACTGGGACTCTGCAGACCGGAAATAAACCTTTTTAAATAAAAAATAAAAAAGAATCATTCTTTGTTATCATCCAGATTGATATGTTTATTAAATTAAATATCTTTTAAAAAGACTCATTAAGTTCTTTAGCAGTAAAATATAACCTCATGGGTAAAACTTAACCCCTCCCCTCCTATGGCCTGCTTACTAGAGAGTGGTAAATGATCTAGCACAGAGACAGGTGAGCACCTAGGTATATCACCCTTGTGTTGATTGTCGTTTCCTTCAGTAAAGGACATTGTCAACTCCACAAACAAGACAGGATTAATTCCACTAAGAAAAGGTATGTAAGTAATTTTGCAGGTGGTAAAAGTGGGGATGTATCCACTGCTAAGGAACCTAAGGATTCAACTGCCTCAGCTATATGTGATTCTCCCCCATCCTAAAATATAGAATATTTCTCTTTTCCAAGCAGGGCCTCACTTTGATTGACAGTTCATGTTGAGAAAGAGAAAACTTTAGGTTGCTTTTGTGCCTCTGGAACTAGAGAATTTGATTTCTGAGCTAGCGCCCCCTACATTTCTACCTTTTCCATGAACACTAGATTCAACCAACCAGCCTTATTAATTTTTCAGATTTGCACAAGTTCTCTATTGACAGTTACTAAAGTCCTTGTTTCTCACAAGAGGCAAATAAGTAGTATCAGTACATTTATTTTACATAGTTCATTAGATATTTCTCTCTGAGCATTTTCAGTGCATTCCTTGCTAGCAGGTGTGTCTTTTTGCAATTTTACCTTTAGCCAAGTTGGAAAGACACTTGTAGAAATCACTAAGCTTACTGAAGAAATTAACCCTTAATTTTTTACATAGAGCTACTTAATACCACAATCTATATATTTAGAGGGCTTACATCCTCAGAAAGAGTAGGTTTTTCAAAAAGAATTTATTCTATTGGTTTACCTGATGTGGTATGGATATTCCAACAATGATTATTTGTACAAACAGGATTAAATACCGGTAGCTCACAATCCATGATATTCAATGAGTCAGCAATCCCATTCTGATTCTGGAGATCTGGAGGACTGTTAAAGATGCTTTCATTTTTCCATTGTATAATTTTGACTTTGTTCAATGTCAAGTGTCCATAGTTTTGCAGATTTATATTAGTTCTTCAGTTTGATTCCATTGGTCAATGTCTCTGTGTTTCTGTTAATATCCTGTTGCTTTCTGTTGCTATAACTCTGATGCAAACCTTAAAATCAGGGTTTTTAATACCTCTGAAAGTTCTTTTATTGTTTTTCCATATGAAGTTTAGCATTATTCTTTCAAGATATGTAAAGAATTGTGTTGGCATTTTAACAAATAGTGCATTGGATCTGTAGATTGTTTGTGGTAAGAAGTCCATTTTTGGGTAAAAAAATATTTAAGGAAGTGTTCAACCTCATTAGCCATCAGGGAAATGCAAATCAAAAGGTCTCTGAGATACCTTCTTAATACATCACAATTATAAACAGAATGGCATGCATGTATTTTGTATCTAAAACTACTACTGTGCTTTAAAATAATTCTCAAATGGACCTGTCACAGCACAGATCATTTTACTATAGTGAGCTACAGAACTAGAATGAATATCTGAGACAGACCAGCACAAACTGGAGACATAAAATAGGCCCCTCAACTGAAGAATGAATTAGCAAACTGGTACATCTACACAATGGAGTACTACTCAGCAGTAAGAAAAAAATGATATTCTAAAATTTGCAGACAAATGGATGGATATGTAAAATAACCTCCTGAGTGAGGTATCACAAACCCAGAAAGATAAGCAGGGGATGTACTCACTCATTAGTGGACTTTAAAGAAAAAAGAAAAAAGCAGAGTATGTCCAAGCTGCAAACCACAAACACTGAACAGCCTGGGATCTGAAACATCTTGGACTGGCACCTTGGAGCCCATTCCCTCCAGAGGAACATCTGACCCAGTCTTGATGTTGGGGTGAGGAAAGCAAATCTTCCAGGAGTGGATGCTGAACTAAGACATACTGGGACGCTGGGACCTCCTGCCCTTGCTGGGGGAGGATATAAAGTGATGTGGAGAAGAGAGAGTGACTGGAAGGGGAGGAAGAGGGAAGGGAGTTTGAACAAGGGTAGACATGGCTAAAATATTATGACCTTATTCATAATAAAAAATAGTAACACACATACGTACAAAATGTATAATCTAACTTTTGAGCTCCAATTAGACAGATAGCTCCCACTCCTGTCTTTAATGAAAAATAAAGGTGCTACATAGCCATTTGTGGACAGTGAAAAAATGTAGGGAAATTTGTTCTAAAATAAAATTTCTGTCACCTGCTGAAAATACCTTGAATAATTATATTCATTTGTTTTTTTAATTACTTTCTTCAGTCAGTTTTCTATTTATAAGGTTTCTATTTGAATATTTTAGAGCTATGTATTTATGTTTTTTATTGTATATAAGTTATAAAAATGTGTTCTCTCAAGGATGAAATATTCGTTTTTACTTTCCATCAATATTAAATTGCACACAAAGAATATCTTTGAAAAGATTAATTCACGTAAGGGGTGAGCAGTTGGTATTCATTCCACATACGATATCTGTAAAACGATTTCCTGTAGATGTAGCTTTAATGGATTTGCTCTAGAATACCTTAGGTCTACCTTAGGGCCCCCACGCCACGAGAGCCCCCACGCCACGAGAGCCCCCACGCCACGCTGTTTTCCTGGGTTTAAACTTCATCCTAACTTTCAGAAATTGGAGAGCAAAAATTTTGCTTGTCACTGCACATCAATATAAAAAAGCTTATTTAACTTATCAAAACGTATTTATTGCCAAACTATGCTTTTTTTGTTAATTTTGTTCATATTTATCAGGATGACAAATCCATAGAATATATTCTTTTATGTTAAATTATGATCTTCATATTAATCTTAAAATTTTGTGACGTGTCTTTCCTTTTTTCCACAGTTTTAATATATTATTCTTCAACAACATTTTCGTAACTTTACACTTTTTTTGGTTATTTTATTTAAAAAAAAAGGAAAAATTAATTTAAAAAAATGCAAAAAACTGTTGGATTATTTATTTTAGAAATTCTCCCCTTTGTGTTGGACTGCAAATTGAGTTTCTTCTCCTTAGGCCTTTCACAGGTAGGACTGAGAATGTATGTACAAGTTCTGTGACAGTACAGAGGGGAACCACCTTTTATGTATAGCTTCTAAAAGGGAAAACAAAAAAGAGAAACCCTTTGGCTTGTGCCCATCTCAAGACTTTCTGCTCGAAGATTCAAGGTTCTGGATTCCAGGTTGGAGTTTTCCAATGCTAACATAAACAACTGGCGCACACACATAAAGATGAATGTAATTATTATTCCTCTTGCTGGTCACTACCGTTGCTTTCTTATTTCTCTTTCTTTCTGTGAATTTATTTAAAAGAAAAAAAAACTTTTTGTAACGACTATTTGCAGTTTAAAAATCAATAAACCCCGTTTTTTCAAGAAAAAAAAAGAAAAGATTAATTCACTAATGTTTATCTTCTATGAATCAATTCAGTGTTGGCTCTCAGAATGTGTCAATAAACCCATTTTCATTAGATTCATTTTGAGAATATATGTAAGATTATTGTCAAGGTTTACAGTTTTATGTGGGTGCCTCATTTTCTACCATCACTATTTAAAATTGATTTTTATGATGATTGTATTCTTCTGTAACCTTTTCTTTTTTTAAAAAGTGAAATGGCATTTATTTAGCTTTTAGGAAATTAAATAACAAAACCCAGAATAAAGCAAAACAGAAACCATAACATGTCATGTGACTGATCATGTCCAAGCATGATAGCCCTTATTAATGAATATAAAAAATAAAATTTACCATTTGTATTTGCTCTTTTTCCAACGTTTACTACATGGGTATTTTTAGAAGCTTAAGCTAGAGAGAGAAAGAGAGAGAGAGAATCCCAGAGCTATTTCAGTCTCTATCATGTGACTGAGTTTACAGTCCCATAGGGAAGCACATTTCTATTCATGGAGACTCGACATAGCTAGGTCCCTCAGAACTCTAGACTGGCACTTTCATGAGAAACACAAGCATTGTCTGTCAGAGCATGAGCCAACTTAGTCTGGCATTTGTCAGGTTTTCTGAGCGCTCCTCAGCACAAAAGTTCTAAGGCTTCAGCATTCCTGGTAGCCCAATCTCCAGCCACTGCCATAGTCCTGGGAAGCAGTGGCCAAACTGCACCAAAACTGGGACTGAGATAACTGTAGGCCAGACTCTGACCTGCACTCCTGGGAGTCAGAGGGCAACTGGTATGGGAAGATAAGGAGTAGCTACTTACTCTACTCAGTGAACACCTTCAAGGACTATCCAAGTGTGTTGACTGTACTCTTCCACCAAAATACAACAGACCTAGAGCAAAGCCCCTCAAGAGGAGGCAGATTTGGTGAGGGGAGGCCACTGCCCAAGCTAATAATAACTTCAGTTCATCTAGGCCCCTTTCTGAAGAACCTTATTAATCTCCTGCTTCAGAGGCACTCTGGCCAGGGCAGAGAACAGAAAGATACAACTTCCAGCTGGACAACACCACATGGAGTTTAAGTTGTGGAGAAGACAGCATCACTAATATCTAGAGCTTCAGTGCTTGCCTGCTGGACCACACTTTTGGAACATCTTAATGCAGCTTAACAGCCATTGCCCAGATGCTGTTGCTGGGGATCGGGGGAAGGACCCATCCTTGGGGAATGGAGTTGCCTTTAGGATGATCAGCTGGCACCAGGTACTGATCCCAATCATGCCTTATCTGAATGAGCGCAGGCAGTGAGTGCTCGGCCTGGAGGTAGTACTGGCAGAAGGGTACCAAAAGGTGAGCAAGTGGAAACTCATCTGGATCTCCAAATAACTTGGACTCAATTTCTCGTTTCTGAAGTAAAAGTTTCTCTTTCTCTTTTCTCTGTTTCTTTTCTAATTCTCTTTTCCTCTCTTCCTCCTGTTCTCCTTCTAGCATAACTCGGAGTGCTCTCTCCTCAGCTTCATACAGCTCAGAGCGCTTTTTAATGAGTTTTCTTAGCCGGTGTAGATGGTTCTCAAAAGTCTCATCTGCTGAGGCAGGAGTACAGACCCCTTTCCTTGCTGCACTTCCTTCCTCAGTTTCTCTAAAGCACGAAGTATGTCCACCATTCTTTGAGTGTCCGATTGTTTTTTCCTTACTTCAGATAAGACCCCATCAGCAGCTGCTTTGAGTTCCTGTTCCCGCTTCTTTTCCTCCACTTCCCGCACGCACTTCACCCTGCAGCGGTCAATCTCTTGCTCCCGTTCCCGGGCCCTCTCACGAAGCCACAACCGGCGGCTCCGGACCCTCTCCAGCCTCCGTCGCGCCTCGCCCACATAGGCGGCTTGGGCCAGCGGCTGCAGCCGCTCGGCTAGCTCCGCTCGCAGTGGCACAGCCTGAGCGTGCAGCGAGGCCCAGGCCACTCCACTGGCCTCGGCTTCACGCAGGGACTGTCCCAGGTTGCGTAGCCGCCGCACCAGGCGCAAAGCTGCGCGCAATCGCGCACTCACCTCGCCCAGGTTGGGACCGACACGTGTGCGCGGGGCCCCGGGGCCGCCTGCCGCCGGGGGTTCCCGAACACCGCCTCTAGCCACTGCCGGTCGCGTAGGCGCTGCAGGGCCGCGTCCCCAAGCGCCTCAGCCCAGCGCGGGCTCCAGGGAGGCCCAGGGCCTGGAGGCGGTGGCCGCGGACGCTCGCCGGCGTCTGCACCGGGAAGGGCCTGAACTGTGGCGGTGGCGGCATCGGCGGAGGTGGCACCGGAAAGAAGGAGCCGCCAGGACCGCCGCTGACGCGAGAGGCCTCGGCCGGGACGCGGGGCTGCAGGGCCAGCGGAGGCTGGTGGAAGGGGCCGGGCTGCTGGGGAAGAGGCGGCGGGAAAGCCGGGGAGGGCAGCGGCGGGGGTGGACAGCCGAACAGGGCGGAAGGCGGGCGCTGCGGGGGCTGCGGAGGCTGCGGGGGCGGAGGTCCCTGTCGACCCTGGGCGAAGAAGGGTGGTAGAGCCATGTCCGTAGAGCAGCTGTGACAGAAGTTCTGTATACTTCTTTATGGGAGTTTCAGGGGGAATGACCCTTCTGTAACTTTTTCATACATAGACTAATACTACTCTCTATCTACTTCAAGATTTTCATTGTGAGTTACACATCTGTGTCTACTCTTTCACTTACATCATATTGTTTGGCCTTACCAAGAAACCATTAGGCTACTAATGATTCTGGGTGATGTCAATTGGACATATTTTTGTCAAACTCATTTTTTATTTATTTAATTTTACATACCAACCACAGTTCCTCTTCCCTCCCCTCCTCCTACTAGCCCCCAGCTTCTCCCCACCCTACCCCTCATTCACTTCTCAGAGAGGGTAAGGACTCCCACAGGGAGTCAATGTAGTCTGCATATCAAGCTGAGGCAGGACTAAACTCATCCACCATATGATGGATGACTAACCAAGGTATCCCTCTATAGGGAATGGGCTCCAAAAAACCAGTTCAAGCACTTGAGATAAATGCTGGTTCCACTGCCAGAGGCCCCACAATCTGTCCAAGCCACATACTGTCTTCCATATTTAGAGTGCCTACTTTAGGCCCATGCAGGTTTCCAACTGTTAGTCCAGAGCCCATGAGCTCCCAGTACCTCATCTGTCTCTGGGGGTTTCCCCTTCCTGATTTTGATCCCTTTGCTTATATAATCCCTCCTCACTCTCTTTGACTGGACTGGGAGTTGGGGCTAGAATTCTGTGCCTTTTTAAAGTTTCTGTCATTTAACTTTTCTTTTTCTAATTTATTCATTGTATTTAATTCTTAAAAGTGGATGGCACAGCAGCAAATTCTGTGGAATTTTAGGAGACCAAATACAGATGGATACAAAATCCAAATAGTACCATTGTAAGGAAAGCTGAAGATCCTAGACATTCATGTTAAGATTTCCTTTTTTTTTTTTTTCTCAATGACAAAAGAGTGCTTTTGCTTTAGGTCCACTACTGAGTAAGTACATCCTCTGCTTATCCTTTTGGGTTTGTGAGACCTTGCTCAGGAGGATATTCTCCAAATCCATCCATTTGCCTGCAAATTTTAGTATATCATTTTTTCTTACTGTTGCATAGTACTCCATTGTGTAGATGTACCACAGTTTGTTAATCCATTCCAAAGTTAAAGGGCATCTAGGATGTTTCCAGGTTCTAGCTATCACGGATAATGCTGCTATGAACATAGTTGAGCAAATACTTTTGGGGTGCAAATGTGCATCTTTAGGGTATATGCCCAATATTGGTATTGCTCGATCCTTGGGAAGATTGATTTCCAATTTTTTTTTTTTTTGAAAATCTGCCATACTGCACTCCAGAGGGGCTGGACAAATTTACACTTCCACCAACAATGGAGGAGTGTTCACCTTGCTCTGCATCCTCTCCAGCATAGGCTGTCAGAAATTTTTGATCTTAGCCATTCTGTTTGATCTTAGCCATTCTGACAGGTGTAACGTAGTATCTCAAAGTTGTTTTGATTTGTATTTCTCTGATGACTAAAGATGTTGAGCATTATTTCAAGTGTCTTTCAGCCACTTGCAATTCTTCTACTGAGAAATCCCTTTTTAATTCTGAATCCCAGGTTTCAATTTGGTTATTTAAGGCTTTGGGCTCTAGTTTCTTGAGTTCTCTACATATTTTATAGATTAGTCCTCTCTCACTTGTAGGGCTGGTGAAAATCTTTTCCCATTCTGTAGACTGTTGTTTTGTCTTAGTGACTGTGTCCTTGGCCTTACAGAAACTTCTCAGTTTCAGGGGGTCCCATTTATTGATTGTCGTTCTTAGTGTCTGTGCTTCTGGTGTTATATTTAGGAAGTGCTCACCTATGCCAATGCATTGGAGGATATTTCCCACTTTCTTTTCTATCAAGTTCAGTGTGGCAGGGATTATGTTGAGGTCTTTGATCCACTTGGATTTGAGTTCTGTGCAGGGTGATAGGCTTGAATCTATTTGCATTTTTCTACACACTACCATCCAGCTATGCCAACCCTATTTGTTTACGAGACTATCTTTTTCCTAATGAATATTTTTGACTTCTTTGTCAAAAAATCAGGTGTTCATAGGTGTGTCATTAATGTCAGGATCTTCAATTTGATTCCATTGGTCCACAAATTTGTTTTTATGCTAGTACAAGGCTGTTTTTTTATTACTATAGCTCTATATTATAATTTCAAGTTGGGTATGGTGATACCTCCCAAGATTCTTTTGTTAAGCAAAATTGTTTTGGCAATCCTGGCTTTTCTGTTATTCCAGATGAAATTGAGTATTGTTCTTTCAAGGTCTGTAAAAAATTGTTTTAGGATTTTGATGGGAATTGCATTGATTCTGTAGATTGCTTTTGGTAGGATTGCCATTTTTACTATGTTGGTCCTACCTATCCCAGAACATGGGAGAACCTTCCATTTTCTGACATCCTCTTCAGTTCCTTTCTTCAGTGATTTAAAGTTTTTGTCAAACAGATCTGTTACTTCTTTGGTTATAGTTACCCCGAGGTATTTAATGCTACTTGCAGCTATTGTAAGGGTGATGTTTCCCTTATTTCTTTTCCAGCCCTTTTATATTTAGTGTATAGAAGGGCTACTGATTTTTTAAATTAATCCTGTACCATGCTACATTGCTGAAGGTGTTTATCAACTGTAGGAGTTCCTTGATAGAATTTTGTGGGTCACTTACATATATAATCATATCATCTGCAAATAGAAACAGTTTAAATTCTTCTTTTCCAATTTGTATCCCCTTAATTTCCTTTCTCTTATTGCTTTCACTAAAACTTAGAGAACTATATATTGAATAGATAAGGAGGGAGGGGACAGCCTTGTCTAGGTCTTGAGTTTAGTGGGATTGCTTTGAGTTTTTCTCCATTTAGTTTGATTTTTGCCATCAGCTTCTTGTAAGTTGCGTTTATTATGGTTAGGAATTTTTCCTGTATTCTTGATCTTTCCAGGACTTTTAACATAAAGGAATGTTGGACTTTGTCAAAGGCTTTTTCTGCATATAAGGAGATGACCATGTGGTTTTTTCCCTTCAATTTTTTTATATGGTGAATGACATTCACAGTTTTTTGTATGTTGAACCATCCCTTCATTTCTGGGTTGAAGCCTACTTGGTGGTGGATGACTTCTTTTTGTGTTGTTGGCAGCAGAGCAACGCGGTCCCTTTAAGCCGCCCCCTGTGCCCAGGCCTGCTTCCCCCCCCCCCCCCCCCCCCCCCCCCCCCCCCCCCCCCCCCCCCCCCCCCCCCCCCCCCCGGGGGGGGGGGGGGGGGGGGGGGGGGCCCTTCCCCACCAGACTGCTGCCTACCCCTCCCTCTGTTTCTCTAGTGCCCCAACTCCTGCCCTCACATGCAGAGAAACTGCTCCTCTGGTGGACATGCGGGGGAGGAAGTGTGGTCTAACTTATTCCAAGACACTGAGGAGTCTTTTTTAGCTTTGTGTTTACTTTCTGGCTGGAGCAGAGATGAGGAATGCCCGGGCCCTGTGCTACATGGCTTCTCACCCAGGAGTGGGCGCTAAGGTTGTGTTCTGTTGAAGGTGCATTTTAAATTTTATTTTTATTACTTTTTTTGTAGATGAACTTGAGCTCTGTAATTTACACCTGGAATGTTAGGATTGGTGTGGTCAGCAGTGGCCAAGCTGCCTGGCATGGTTGGTCCCTTGTCTTTTCAAGTAATTTTCATATTAAATAAAAACAAAAAAAAATCATAAAAAGGAAAAAAATAAAACAGCATGCAATCTGTGTGAGTGTGGTTTGATGAAACCTTAGCATAAATATAAATCTATAATTCATAAAAAACAATAAAGTTCATTAAAATATAGGTTTTTGTATTAAGTTTACTATAAAAGATCGAAAACCAACAACCACAAAACAAAACAAAATAGAAAATAATACTTTCTTTATGTCTGATGAGTATAGGAATCTGTGAACAAAGCAGATAATCTTGAGCATGAAATTATAATCACCTTATTAAATATAAAATCTTTTTTTCTTCTGTCTCCTTTCTCTCTTCTCTCTCTCCCTCCCAACCTACCTCCCTGCCTCTCTCTCCCTTTGTCTCTCTGTCTGTCTCTGTCTGTCTCTGTCTCTCTCTCTGTCTCTCTGTCTCTGTCTCTCTGTCTCTGTCTCTGTCTCTCTCTCTCTCTCTCTCTCTCTCTCTCTCTCTCTCTCTCTCACACACACACACACACACACTCTCGTCTATTCTGCCCTCTGGTGGTCACTGGGTAAAGCAACATCTCTTAATATTTTCTGATGCTACAAATATCTTAGGCTTCATGGCTATATACTAATTATGCAGCCCTCTGGCGGCTGGTATGTAAAACCACAATAATTGTATTTTTAATGACAATGAATGTTAGCATCTCAACCTCTATAAAGTCATGAAGATTAAAAGTAAGATATTCTGCAGACTGCCTGCAAGAGACTTGAAAAGAAACCTGAATCCATAAACCAGGCTTCTTAAAGTCAATGATTATATTGAAAGTTGAAAATTTTGCTCTCTAATACTTCAGAATCAATTTTCAGGGCTGTCCTAAGCATTACAACAGAACATAAGCTGTG
>PVIH01031094.1:0-11283 GCA_004025045.1 Sigmodon hispidus | reverse complement strand
AGGAGAGGATAATTATTGTAGATGAAATTAATATTATATCTATTATAAATATTATTTGTATGATCATTCTTGTTTCAGTCTTAAAAAGTAGCTTTTATGAGTGCCAAGTTGGTTGATATGAGTGACAAGATAAAAGTATTAGAAAGTCCTGTTAATACAGATCCCAGAGATATTCAGACCAAGACAGAGATATCTAAAGGTTAACCAATTTCAACATTATCTTATTAGGTTACAAAATCAGCCTAAGGATTTCAAACAGCCAAACTTAATATATCCAGTAACCTTGCAGGAATTGTCAAATGATAAAAAACATAGAGAAGCTGAGTGGACTCCAGTATAAAACTTAGATTTAAGGAGATTCAATGATGGAAGAATCCCTTATGGTATACATTCACCATTTTGAAAGAAATGTTAAATTCTTGGTCAACCTGTAATAGAATCGTCCCTAGAGACTGTTCAGATATAGTTACAATTGTTTTGGAGGCTGGGCCTAGATACAGTGAAGGACCTGATGGAAAGATGAGGATGATACCATTGAAAAATAAAGTAAGGCCAGAGAGAGTGAAACTTCCCAAGACCAGCTTCTTGGGAAAGGAGATTATGGTAATGTAGAAAGACAGACTTTACCTAGTTCCTGATTTTAGTGGGATTGCTTTTAGTTTTTCTCCATTTAGTTTGATGTTGGCTGTCAGTTCCTTGTAATTTGCCTTTATTATACTTAGGGTTTTCCTTGTATTCCTGATCTCTCCAGGACTTTTATTATAAAGGAGTGTCGAATTTTGTCACAGGCTTTTTCAGCAACTAAAGAAATGATCATGTGGTTTATTTCCCTCAATTTGTTTATATGATGGATGATATTTATAGTTTTTGGTATGTTGAACCATTCCTGCATTTCTGGGATGAAGCCTACTTGATTGTTAGGGATGACTATCTTTTTATATGTTGTTTCAGCCAGTTTGCCAGAGTTTTGTTGAGTATTTTTGTATCAATATTCATGCGGGAGATTGGTCTGTAGTTCTCTTTCTTAGTTGCTTCTTTGAGTATCTTGGGTATCAGAGTGATTGTGGCCCCATAAAAAGAGTTTGGCCGCATTCCTTCATTTTTCCACTGTATGAAACAGTTTGTTGAGTATTGGTATTAGTTCTCTTTTGTAGGTCTAGTAAAATTCTGCAGTAGAACCATCTAGACCTGGACTTTGTTATTTTGGAGACTTTAAAAAAAGAAACAATTTTCTTTGCTGTATAGGTCTGTTTAGGTCTTTAATCTGTTCTTGATTTAATTTTGGTAATTGGCACTTGTCCAGAAAGCTGTCCATTTCTTTTTGGTTTCCATTTTAGTGGAGTATAGATTTTCAAATTATGACCTAATAATTCTCTGTATATCCTGGGTGTCTGTCATTATGTCCCTCTATTAATTTCTAATTCTGTTAATTTTAATACTCTCTGTGTGTCTTTTGGTTAGTTTGGATAAGAGTTTCTCCTATCTTGAAGTTTTAGCCAAACAATAAGAGAATGAAAGAAGATTAAGAGGATAAAAACTGAAAAACAAGAAGTGTAACTATCTCTATTTACAGATAATGTGATTGTATAAATAAGTGACCCACAAAATTCTACCAGGGAACTTCTACAGCTGATAAACACCTTCAGCAATGTAGCAGGATACAAGATTAACTCAAAAAAATTAGTAGCCCTTCCATACATTAAAAACAAATAGGCTGCAAAAGAAATAAGGGAATTATCACCCTTTATAATAGCTGCAAATAGCATTAAATACCTCAAGGTAACTATAGCCAAAGAAGTAACAGATCTGTTTGACAAAACCTTTAAATCATTGAAGAAAGAAATTGAAGAGGATATCAGAAAATGGAAAGATCCCCCATGTTCCTGAATAGGTAGTATCAACATAGTAAAAATGGCAATTCTACCAAAGGCAGTCTACAAATTCAATGCACTGCCCATCAAAATTCCAGCACATTTTTTACAGACCTAGAAAGAACAATACTCAAGATCATTTGTAATAACAGGAAAGCAAGGATTACCAAAACAATTTTGCTCAACAAAAAAACCTCAGGAAGCATCACCATCTCTGACTTCAAGTTATGCTACAGAGCTACAGTAATAAAAACAGCCTGATACTGGCTTAAAAACAGACTTCTGGATCAATGGAATTGACTTGAAGCCTCACACATTAACCCACACACCTATGAACACCTGATTTTTCAAAAAGAGATCAAAATATTCAATGAGAAAAAGATTGTACCTTCAACAAATGATGTTGGCATAACTGGATGACAGTGTGTAAAAAAATAAAAATAGATCCAAGCTGATCATCTGGCAAAAACTCAAATCCAAGTAGATCAAAGACCTCAACATAAATCTAGCTACACTAAACTTGACAGAAAAGAAAGTGGGAAACAAATTCCAACACATTGGCACAGGTGACTATTTCCTAAATATAACACCAGTAGCATGGACACTAAGAACAACAAACAACAAGTGAGACCTCCTGAAACTGAGGAGCTTCTGTAAGGCCAAGGATACAGTTAATAAGACAAAATGATAGCCTATAGAATGGGAAAAGATTTTTACCAACCCTACAAGTGACAGAGGAGTGATCTCTAAAATATGTAGAGAAGGCTGAAAACTAGAGTTCAAAACCTTAAATAACCCAATCAAAAAATGGGGTTCAGAATTAAAAAGAGAAATCTCACCAGAAGAATTACAAATGGCTGAAAGGTACTTGAAAAAATGGTCAACATCTTTAGCCATCAGAGAAATGCAAATCAAAACAACTTTGAGATACCACCTTATACCTGTCAAATAGGTAAGATTAAAAGCACAAATGACAGCCTATGCTGGAAAGGATGTAGAGCAAGGGGAACACTCCTCCCTTATTGGTGGAATGTAAACTTGTTCAGCCACTCTGGAATACGGTATGGTGGTCTCTCAAAAAACTGGGAATCAATCTCCTCAAGGATCCAACAATATCACTATTGGGCATAAGATGCACATTTATACCCCAAAAGCATCAGCTCAACTATGTTCATAGCAGCATTTTTTGTAATAGCTAGAACTATCACAGAAATTATCAGGCTGCTGTATGTGTATTATCTGGTAATATTTATTATTCCAAAAACACTTATGGTACAAAGTAGATTCAAAGGGGAAAAAGGAGGAAGCAGCACGCAGGAGAGTGCCACTGAGCAGTCTTTCTTAACCACACTACAGGTCCAAAAAGGGGCCAGGTTCTCTCTTTCTCCCAGGCTCTTACCAGTTGACCATGCCCTGCCTGGCTCTGGTTCCTTGATGTTATCAGAGTTTACCTGAGTAGCTTCTGATTTTCCACTACATCTCCTTCTTTTGTCTAAATTAGAAAGTTCTAAACTAAGGATAAAACTATATACTATAGGCATAATCAAAAGGTTGTGTCTAGGAAAGGGAAAGGTACTAACATAAATGAGGTCATACTACAACTAACAAACAACAAATACAAGGTGCATTTTAATGTCTAGAATGTTGATATAAGGCAATGTACAGGGATTGCTTCAAAGCTGTTTATCTCAAATAACACAGTTCTAATACCTGAATGTTTTTGAGAAGATGTGAAGTAATAGCAACCTCAACTATTCAGTCTTCAACACCATGAAGACCTGAGAAGGAAAATATATTACCTGAAGGTTGGAAGCATGAGAGAGTAACTTCCAAGATTTTGGAGAGGAGAACGACAGGTAACTACCTGGACAGTCATCCAGCACTTCTCTGTACTGTGGGAGCATCCACCTTTTTGACTACTGACCTAGAATGTCTGACAAGACTCTATAGAAGCAGGGTATTTTTGGGTGAGACCATCTTATCCTGTCTAGGCAGGCTTCAGCAGTCTCTATCCTTCATCCTGCTGGTCCATATTGGGCAGTGTGCATGCTGACAGCAGTCGGGGCAAGTGCAGTCCTTTACCCCTCAGGCCATTATCCACCAAATAAGACAATCTCCCTGCAAGATGTCTGTGATGTTCAACATCACCTCAGGAAAGGAACAGTGATGCCAGGAGTTGTCATGTCTCTCAAGGCCAAATTCTGGATAACAAAATTTTGAATGCCATATTCTCTTGGTCTATGAAGTGGTTGAAGATGCCTATCTAATTGGTATATTTTAACATGTTTCTGAAAAGGCTAAGTATCCTGACTGTTAGGTGGCAAATCTGAGTAGCCACAATCTGCAATTCCAGTCAATCAAGAAAGTAAAGCTTACATTGTAGAAATAGGCATTCCACAAATGAGTGTACAACTCCTAAATAATAATTTCAAGTATTACAATCTTATGAATATAAACCAAGAAAAACATTTCATATCAAATGACAACAATATCCTAACTATATATCATTGTACAAAATATCTAAACAGAGTTATACAAAACAACTTGTATATGTACTACAACAAATATTATGACTAGCATAATTAGAGGTAGAAATTGCATTATGTAAATGACAATGTACTTAATACACATCAATGTGCAAAATATTTTAAAGAGGTAGACACATGTGAAAAATAGGACAATTATACATTCACCTTTGTATCAATATACATATTATCCCAATCAAACATATTGATTAATTTCCCATTTGTATCAATATACAAACATCTGTGCCATAACAAATTATTTTTCATTCATCCTTTGGTTAATAATTGTTTGCAGGTAGATATAATCTCCTGTCTATTCCCTTTTCTTTCTTTTTTTGAAAGAAGTTCTACATCTGTAATATCATTCTATCCTCTACCCAAGACTAACTTATAAGCATCCTATCAGAATGATAATAGTCTATAACCCTCCCTTGTATGACAAAGTGGGAGAGGGACGTAGTTTTCTCATTAGGTTGCTTCATGCTGGCTTATGGGCCACGGTATCTCTGAGGGGTCCTGTAACACTAAAACAATGGTTAAGTCCTAATGAAGTAACTATAAACACGTATAACCATTCTCATAGTACTGAGTAAGTCCATCTTAAATTCTTGTTAAAGACATGATATGAAACTATCTTACAACTGTCCTGAATGGTCTATACATCAAAAGCGACCATTCAGTGATATATAGCAGGTTCCTTCTTTCGCTGTCTCAAGGGTCTGTTTTTATGGTTGGGGCCCCATCTTCCTTCTGGATGCTTTGGAGAGTGCTGGCAGGAGAAATTGTTGTTTATCATGGAAAGTCCGATAGATCCTAGTATCAAGTCAAGATATTGAGGCATCAGAAAGTATTGAGTGCAGGCAAGATTTTTAGATTAAGAGAATAGGAAATGCAGAAAGAAGTAAGATTTAAGATTTAAAATAAAAGTGTGATAATATTGGTCCCTATATATTTCATCTACCTTCTGTCTCACCCCAGGTGGCTTTTCTGACGTGAGACAGAGTCTCTCAGGTTTTATTTATGAATGTGCTTAGGTTTAGAGAGGGGGAAAGTCACTTGCTCCACCTCCAAAGCCAGTCTTTTTCGTGATCAAACAAGGACCACTTTTTTTTTTTTAAATATTAGATATAGATGTACAGTTGTGAGAATCGAGAAGTTACTCTTGGTGCCTCTCAGTGTCAGATGTCCTTGTAATCCCATGTAGTCCTTTTAACGCTTCAAAAGTCTAAGTATTCAGCATCCTTTTAACGTTGTGAAGAGGATTGTATTCGTTCTTCTGTAAAAACAAGATTGAGACTCTTCCCCAATTTAGTTAAGTGAATTTCCTTACCACATAAGCAATTGTCTTATCAGCAGACGAGCCATTACTCCTCCTCTGGAGGATTCTCCTTTTTGAATTGGCTCTTTATCAATCTTGGTACTCATATTTTCTCTTTTCCTGTGGAAACAAAAGCAAAACCCCTACCCCAATGAAGCATATATCCTGGCTTCCATTCTGAAGTTAGTACATCCTTGAAATATACAGGTTGATTCAACTCAGGAGTCCTTTCTATTACCCAATGTCTCTCTGCAGCTGAAGTTCCTTTCTCATCAGCATTAAAAAAGTTTAATGTCACAAGGCATTATGTAATCTCTCCCTAGGTTTTTTCATACCACCGTTCTGTTTATGAAGCATCTCTTTCAGGTGTGATGGGATCCTTCCACAACTGCTTGTCCAGTGGGATTGTGTGGTAGCCCAGTAAGGTGTTTTATCTCATAATATCCAAAAATCTGCTTCATTTCCTGGGAAGCATATGCTGGAGCATTGTCAGTCTTAATTTTATCAGGAATTCTCAACATTGCCATGGCTTCCAGAAGATGAGTGAGTACGGAATTAACATTTTTAGAACTCAAGGCAGTAGCCCACTGCATTCCTGAGTAGGTGTCAATGGCATGATGAACATATTTTATCTTACCAAATTATGGAAAGTGAAACACATCCATCTGCCAAATCTCATTGCTCTTTGTACCCTTGGGATTACTCCTAGCAGGTAAAGATGGTTGATTGTGGAGGGAACACTTATCACACTTTCGCAAAATTTCCTTGGCTTGATGCCAAGTGATGGAAAAGCTCTTCTTCAATCCTTGCTATTGACATGATGCTTCTTGTGAAATTCTGAGGCTTCTATCACATTTCCTATTAATAACTAGTCAATCTCATCATTACCCTGTGTCAAAGGGCCAAGAAGGCCTGAATGAGCCCTGATATGTGTTATATACATAGGATGTGTTCTATTTCTGATGATATCCTGCAGCTGTACAAACAAAAAGCTAATTCTGCATCATCAGAAATGCTCTCTGTATGGTGTAAATAAAAGTAACTGGTTTGGCCTATGTAGAACACCATACAAGTGGGTGGAGTATCAGAGAAAGAGACAGGCAGAAGGAGGGTGGGGTTAGCCAGTCTTCATCTGTCCTCCGAGGAAGAATCATGTAAGGAATTCAGGAGAGCCACAGGTCGGGCCATGTAGCAAATAGAATACTAGAAATGGGTTGAATTAAGATAAAAGAGCTAGCTAGTAATGTGCTTGAGACAAAGGCTGAAGAGTATGAAATTATTATAAGCACCTGATTCATTTCTTTGGGGGACAAAAGCCACTGCAGGCAAGGTCCAAACTTTGGCCCAAACAGGGCCAGAAATCTTCTACAACAAAGAACCTGGAAACAATTTAAATGCCCCTCAACTGAAGAATGGCTTAACAAACGGTGGTACATCTACAAAATGGAGTACTAATCAGCAGTGAGAAAAAATGATATCCTAAAATGTGCAGGCAAATGGATGAATTTAAAGAATATCCTCCTGAGTGAGGTGTCACAAACCTAAAAGAATAAGCCAGGGATGTACTTACTCATTAGTGGACTTCAAGCAAAAACACTCTTATTTCATTGAATGATGGTGGGTAAATAAAGTGATTTAAATCACATACATGCACACACACACACACACACACACACAAACACACACAAACCTTCTGGTGTAACTGTACAATGGTTGCTTAGCAGAAATTTGTGGTGGCCATAGTGCATCTGTTGGCATTAGCTGGGACCTTCTATGTATTCTTCATCTGTAGCTGAGCCTAATCTGGCTTGAGGAGCTTTAGATTTTATCTTTTATGTGTCTTTATTTCTGTTTTTTTTTTTTTTAGCTATCCCAAATGTTTTCCTTTTTGTATAAAATTTAATATTGATTTTCAAATAACAATAAAAAATAAAAAAGAAAGGCAATCTTTAAATGATAATAACACTCTGAATCTATGCAGAATGGCATCCTTGATTGATGGGGACAAAACTGAAGACATAGGAAAGAAAAACTGAATCCTTTACAAAAGTGATTCAAGGGTGAAATAACCCTTTACAGAATTGTTACAAAGACTAAATGCAGTAGTAAGCAGAATGGTGTCAGATTCAGTTGCTGGTAGAATAATTGAATCTCTGACTGTTGAAAATGCAAACTCCCGGGACCAGGTGCTGTCTGCAGAGCATGTCACCACTAACTCCCTAGCAGACAGAGAAAAATTTTGGCTGTCAGGGTCCCCACCCAAGCTGCTGCTAAGAAAAGGGAACTTGCATGGACACCCACACTCCAACTGCTCACACAGAGGACTGAGGACTTGAAATTCAGTCCCCTGCCACAGCAGAGTTAGAGACTGAGCAGACCCCTTGTTCAGAGGTGACAGGAGACACACAAGCCCGTTTGCCACAACTGACCAGGAACCATCCAGTTTTGAATCACTGAAGCCATGGGCAGACGCCAGTGCAAAAATATATATAATAATTTAAAGAAAAACAAGGTAATGCCAGAAGAAAGTGGCGGTCCTACATCTACAAGACCAGAAATGAGCAATAAAGAGGAAACAGAAGGAAGCAACACCAAAAATACCTTTATGATAATCACTGAAGATCTCAAATAGGATATGAAAAATTCCTTAAAGAAATAGAAAGAAGAATAGCAAACAAAAAATTGGAAGAGATGAACAAATCTATGAAAGAAACATGCCAAGAACTAAAAACTGATATAGAAGCAATAAAAAAGGCACAAAATGAGGCAAAGAAGGAAAAAGAAAACCTGAAGAAAAAAGCTGGAACCACAGATACAAGCATAACCAGCAGAGTTCAAGAGATGGAAGATAGAATATCTGAAGTGGAAGACTCAGTAGCTCAAATAGATATATCAGTCAAAGAAAATATTAAAACCAAAAAAGCCGTAACACAAAATGTTCAGGAAATCTGGGACACCATGAAAAGACCTAACTTGAGAATAATAGCAATAGAAGAAGGAGGAGAATACCAGCTCAAAGGTACAGATAATGTACTCAATAAAATAATAGAAAAAAACATTCCTAACTTGAAGAAGGAAATGTCTTTAAAGATACAAGAAGCTTACAGAACACCAAATAGATATGACCCCCCAAAATAGTTGGTGTGCCACAAAATAACCAAGCTACAAAACATACAGAACAAAGAAAAAATTTTAAGAGCTGCAAAAGAAAAGGGCCAACTTACCTATAAAGGCAGACTCATCAGAATAACACCTGACTACTCAATGAAAACGATGAAAGCTAGAAGGGCTTGGTCAGAAGTTATAAAGAGGCTAAAAGAGCATGGATTCCCAACTACAATACTATACCCTGCAAAATTATCAATCACTATAGGTGGATTAAACAAGATATTTCATGACAAAGTCAGACTAAAACATTATCTATCTACCAATCCAGCGCTACAGAAAGTATTAGAAGGAAAACTCCAACCTAAGGACCCCAGATACACCCATGAAACCACAAACAATCAATAATACCACAGAAGAATACTCCAGAGAAGGAAAATACAAACAAGTTATCACCAAAAATGGCAGGAAATATCAATCAATGGTCACTAATATCCCTTAATATCAATGGACTCAACTCTCCAATAAAACGACACACACTAGAAAGATGGATACAACAACAGAAGCCAGCCTTCTGTTGCCTACAAGAGACACACTTCAACCACAAAGACAGACACAGGCTTAGAGTAAAGGGTTGGGAAGAGATTTTCCAGTCAAATGGTCCTAAGAGACAAGCTGGGGTTGCCATCCTAATATCTAAAAAAGTAGACTTTAAGCTAAAAGCAATTAAAAGAGAATAAGATGGTCATTAATTATTCATCACAGGAAAAATTGGTCAAGAGGAGATTTCAATCCTGAATATTTATGCCCCTATATAAGGGCACCTACCTATGTAAAATAAACACTCCGAAAGCTTGAATCCCATGTCAATTCTCACACCCTCATAGTGGGAGACTTCAATATCCCACTTTGAACCCTGGATAGGTCAACCAGACAAAGGCTCAACAGAGAAATAAGGAGTCTAAAAGAGGTTATGATGCACATGGATTTAAAAGATATCAACAGATGCTTCCACCCAAATGCAAAGGAATATACACATTTCTAAGCTACTCATGGAACTTTTTCCAAAATTGACCACAAAATTGGTCATAAAGCAAATATCAACAGATATAAAAAAAAATGAAAATAATCCCTTGTAACATATGGGACTACCAGGGCCTAAAGTTAGAGTTCAACAACATCAAAAATCAAAGAAAGCCTACCAAATCAAGGAAACTAAACATCATTCAACTGAACCATCTCTGGGTCAAGGAAGAAATTAAGAAAGAAATCAAAGTCTTCTTAGAATTTAATGAAAATGAATTCACAACCTACCCAACCTTGTGGAACACAATGAAAGCAGTCTTAAGAGGAAAATTCATAGCACTAGATGCCTATATGAAAAACCTAGAGAAATCCCACACTAGAGACCTAACAGCTCAGCTGAAAGCCTTAGAACAATTAGAAGGAAACTCACCTAGAAGGAGTAGACAGCAGGAAATAATCAAACTTAGAGCTGAAATCAATACAATTGAAACAAAAAGAAAAACACAAAGAATCAATGAATCTAAGAGTTGGTTCTTTGAGAACGTCAAAAAGATAGATAAGGCCTTATACAAACGAATCAAAAAACAGAGACAGATTGTCCAAATCAACAAAATCAGAAATGAAAAGGGGGACATAACAACAGACGCCCAGGAAATACAGAGAATTATCAGGTCTTATTTTGAAAATCTGTATTCCACAAAAATGGAAAACCTAGAAGAAATGGACAGCTTTCTGGACAGGCACCATCTTCCAAAATTAAATGAAGATCAGATTAATTATCTAAACAGGCCTATAAACCTTAAGGAAATTGAAGCTGTCATTAAAAACCTCCCCAAAAATAAAAGCCCTGGCCCAGATGGTTTCAGTGCCGAATTCTACCAGACATTCAAAGAAGAATTACTACCGTTACTCCTCAAACTATTTCACACAGTAGAAACTGAAGGAATATTGCCAAATTCCTTTTATGAGGCTACATTCACCCTAATACCCAAGCCACTCAAAGACACAACAAAGAAGGAGAATTACAGACCAATTTCCCTCACGAATATTGATGCGAAAATTCTCAACAAAATTTTGGCTAACCGTATACAACAATGCATAAAAGATATCATCCACCATGACCAAGTAGGCTTCATCCCAGAAATGCAGGGCTGGTTCAACATACGAAAAACTGTAAATGTGATCCATCATATAAACGAACTAAAGGAACAAAACCACATGATCATATCCTTAGATGCGGAAAAAGCCTTTGACAAAATCCAGCACTCCTTTATGATTAAAGCCCTGGAGAGATCAGGAATAAAGGGAGAATACCTAAATATAATTAAGGCGATTTACAAGAAGCCGACAGCCAGTATCAAACTTAATGGAGAAAAACTCAAAGAAATCCCACTAAAGTCAGGAACTAGACAAGGATGTCCTCTCTCCCCTTATCTAT
>PVIH01031093.1:0-11283 GCA_004025045.1 Sigmodon hispidus | reverse complement strand
TCTTCAGATTTTCTATTTCCATCTTTGCCTCATTTTGTGCCTTTTTTATTGCTTCTATTTCAGCTTTTAATTCCTGGCATGTTTCTTCATAGATTTGTTCATCTCTTCCAATTTTTTGTTTGTATTTTCTTCTATTTCTTTAAGGCTATTTTTCATATCTTCTTGGAGAGCTTTGATGATCATCAAAAAGGAATTTTTGGTGATGCTTCCTTCTGTTTCCTCTTCATTGCTCAGTTCACGTCTTATATTTGTAATATCACCACTTTCTTCTGGAGTTACATTGTTGTTCTTTATATTATTATGTGAGTTTTTGCACTGGCATCTGCCCATGGCTTTAGTGGCTCCTTGTCAGTTGTGGTACTTTGGCTTGTGTTTCTCCTGTGACCTCTGAAGAAAAGGTTTGCTCAGTCACTACATCTGCACTGTGCAGGGGACTGAATTTCAAGTCTTCAATCTTTCTCTGTTTGACCAATTGGATGTGGGGTTGCAGCTGTGCAATCTCCCTCAGCAGCAGCTGGGGTGGCTGTGACAAGCAGAGGTTATCTCTGCCTGCTCCCTCGAAAATAAGAGTTTTTCAATTTTAAGGAATTTATTTGCTCTGTAATCATAAGAATTATTCTTAAATTTTCAAATTCTGTAGAGTGGGAAACTTCTCAGCCATTATTTTATCACTGGTGTCTGAAGCCATCTCTCATCACTTCATTAAGTTAGAAAATACTTTGTTACATAATATTTTAATATATGCTTCCAATGTGATTTTGATTTTCTTAAATGTTTTTTTTTTCACAGATGAAAGATTATGGTAAAAGTTGGATTGTAAGTAGAATCATCTTCTGATAACCTTTGGGAAATAGATTTAGGGCCTTTGTTCATGCCCTAATATGTGGATGTTCAATACCCCATTAAAAATCATGTATAGTTTGCATTAACTAATATGTTTTTTTCCATATCAAATTATTTTCAGATTTGTTATAATCCACATGACAATATAAATGCTTTATGAATATATTTGGGATATGTTTTTGAAGGAACAATTGCAGAAAGTTACATGCCCATTACACAAACAATATATATTAATGTGTATTTTCCATGTAAAGTTGGTTGTATTCATAGATGCAGAATTCACCTGGGGATAAATTTAGTGATAGCACAGACCTATGAATTGTAAGAATGTGGGGTGAGAAGAAATACTTCTAATATATAGTAACATGTTCTTTGACTTATAATTATTTGACTGGTTACACTATAGTGGACATCTTATCTATTAATCTATCTTCATGATTATATTTCAACCTCACGAATATGCACTTTGTCTCTTGATAAGGTTGTGTTTCTTAAAGGATTATGCTTTTTCAGGTAACACAATAGATGGCATGACACTCTGATGCTTTGCAATGCTTGTCAGCTCTTTATTGTCATTTTGTGTAATGCTTGGGAAGAGTTGATTCCTTAATCCTTTCAAGATTTTTTATCCCAAATTTTAACAATGCTTTAGACATCTCATCTTGACTATCAAAGGGAATTTAATCTTTGCTGCAATCTTGGAGAAATCACCAGTATATTTTAAAGCAGCATCAGTAGTTATGGAGACATTGGCACTACTTTTGTATCCAGGGAGGCGTGGAGTGGGAGGAGAATTGATTGGGGGACTGGATGTTGATGTCTTTGCATGGTATGTAAAACTATATTAAAATTAACTGGTAGTATTAATATTTCTGATGAAGGAATCTGGTCAATAAACTTACGTTAAGTGCTAAATCCACAGAAAGAGAGCCTGGCATTCCAGGTCCTGAACCAATGGGAGAGCAAGCAGAATAAAACTGTGGTCTTCTAGGTTGAAGTCTTCCTCAGGGCCCTGTGTTGCAGTCACCAGAGTGTAGGAGAAAGGAATTAAATATATTTAAACTTGACATTTCAGATAATTTTCAGGATAAACACTTTCTAGGATGGGTAGAATTTTAAGATGGCCATAAAAGTCCCACTCTGATTTTATCATATGTTCTTTTCAAAACAAGGTATGCAATGCTGGAAGCAGAAAAAAAGAAATCTCATGTTGTTGCAAATGATGTTTTGATTCAAAATGGAGAGAAACATATGACAAGTAGGCTAAATTAAATCAAAGCATCTTGTGGTTCATGCCAAGTAGGAAAGCAGAAAATCACATCATGGCCATTTTCTTGTGTTCTGGTTTGTTTCCATATTTACTCTGGCCTCAAACACACCTTTAATAGTTAGTGCATAGGATCTGAGAAAGAACACCTGGTATTTGTTTTTCTGAGCATGTGCTTTTCTGCTTTCTGTATTTTCTAGTTATTTTTGTTTTTCTGAAATTTTCATATTTTATTTTAGTAAAGTTGGAGCATAAGCTGTAAGGTAGTATATTGGAAATATAATAGAATGGAGAAGAAAATACCACTGTAACAAGAGGGTACAGTCTGTTAAAGAAAAAATAGGTGCTAGGGTAGGAAGAGAATGTACTCAAATCGAATATGAAGATCACACATGAAAAACTCTTATTCTGTGTTAATAAATGAAGGTGAGGGCAACTTGAGCACTTGAGCCTCTGAAGACACATCTGACCAAGAGCTTACCTAGAGACCAAGAAAAACTGGGAAATCTTCCCTAAGCCCAGTTTCAGGTGGAACACAGCAAGAAGAACATCCCATGGTTCAAATCCTGCCCAGAACTGTAATCTATGTCATCACACTCAGACAACTGGAGAACCTGAAGCCTCTCAAATACATAGCTGACTAAGATCCAGCTAAGAGTTGATTAAGAACAACCCTTGCAACAATGGGAGACACACAGATTATTGGCTCACAGGCAACAAAGAGCCAACTGAGGACAGTCCCTATTATTATTAGAGACACAAAGCCTCCCCCTGCCCACAACTAACTAAGACCTAACCAAGAGCTGACTAAGAGTCAACCAGGGTAGTAATGTACAGAAGCCAGTGCAAGAATTCATATACTAATATGAAGATCAACAATACACCACTAGAAGATGGAGGTGGTTGTACAGAATTAATGAGTGAAACAATGAAGATGAAACAGAAGGAAATAACTTTAAAAACAACTTTATGAAGATAATTGAAGTTTTAAAATAGAACATAAAAAAACTCCCTTAAACAAATAGAAAAAAATACAAACAAAAACTTTTTAGAGCTTAACAAATCCATGAAAGAAAAGAAAGAAAACTAAGCAAAAGAAAACAGATGAAAGAAATGTTCCAGGAATTAAAAATCAAATAGAAGCAATAAATAAAGCATAAATTGAGGCAAAGCTGGAAATAGAAAACCTGGAGAAACAAATCAGAACTACAGATTCAAGCATAAGTAACAGAATCCAAAAGATGGAAGAAAGAATCTCTGAAGTGGAAGATTCAACATTGGAAATAGCTATGTCATTTGAAGAAAACATTAAATCAACAACAAAAAGATGTCATAACACAGTATGTCCAGGAAATCTGAAATACTATAAAAAAGCCAAACCTGAGAATAATTGGAATCAAAGAAGGAAAAGAACACCAGCTCAAAGGCAGAGAAAATATATTAAGGAAAATCAGAAAAAAACTTTCCCAACCTAAGGAGGGAAATGCCTATGAAGATACTTGAAGCTTACAGAATACCAAAAGGATTGGACCCCCCAAAAATGTCTGCTCCATATAATAATTAAGCCACAAAACATACAGAATAAAGAAAAAATACTAAGGGGTACGAAGGGAAAAGGCCAACTTACCTATAATGCAGACCCATCAGAACAACACTAAACTATTTAATGGAAATAAGGAAAGCAAGAAGGTACTGGTCAAAAGTTATACAGACACATAAAGAGCATGTCCATGGCTGCCAACCCAGACTATGAATCTAGCAAAACTATCAATAACCATCAGTGAAGTAAACAAGATATTTCATGACAAAACCAGGTTTAAACAATACTTATCCATAAATCTGGTCCTACAGAGAGCACTAGAGGGAAAACTACCACCTCATGAACACAGATACATCCATGAAACCACAAACAATCAATAATCTCACAGAGGAAAACCCACAAAAGAGAAATACACACAACCACCACCAAAAATAACTTGAATTATCAATCATTGGTCATTAATATCCCTTAATATCAATTCACCTGAAAAAAGACATACCCTAGCATGATAAATACAAAACCATAAGCCTTCCTTCTGCTGCATAAAGGAAACACACCTCAACTTCAGAGACACATAAAAGATCAGAGTAAAGGATTGGGAAAAGACTTTCCAATCAAATGGCCCTAAGAAACAAGCTGGTGTAGCTATCCTAACATTTAACACAATAAACTTTAAACTAAAGTCAATCAAAAGAGACCAGGACAGGTTAAGCACATTCATGGAATTTTGTGACAAAGAGTTTCATGCTATGCAGCCAGATAAAGTACTGCCCTTTGAGAACCTGGGAATGTCTCTAATCTCTAAATGGCTACATGTCGTTGAGCCATTATCACCCTTGATGACAAGATGCCATCTGCCCAAATGCATATTTGATAATTTCCTCACTGACAAGCAACTTAAGACTGTAATGAATAATTTTTAATTAAAGAATACTGCTGTTCCAAAAAAAAATTGACATGGATCGATATTACTTATTCTTCTCAGGAAAAATCCACCAAGATAAATTCTCAAACCTAAATATTATCTTCCCAACACAAGGGCTACATATTTAAAAGAAACACTACTAAAGCTTAAAACTCATATCAAATCCCACATATTAGTAATGGGAGATTTCAATACCGCATTTTCAGCCTTGGATATATCAACCAGACAGAAACTCCTCAGAGAAATAAGGAATCTAACAGTTGTTATGATAGAAAGGGACTTAATAGATATATACAGACCCTTTCATTCAAACACTAAGGAATACATATATTTTTCAGCATCCCTAGGAACTTTCTCTAAAATTGACCACACACTTGGTCAAGAAAATATGAATAGATACAAAAAGTAAGAATTACTCCTTTTTTCATATCAGATCATCATGGTCTAAAGCTAGCGTTCAAGAACAGCAAAAATCACAGAAAGCCTACAAACATGAAAAATAAACAGCTGTCTATTGCCCCACCTCTGGGTCAAGGCAGAAATTAAGAAAGAAATCATCCCACTGGGCTCATTTCAAAACAAATGCAGATTCCATGGCTAGAATCTGAATAATATTAATAAGCACTAAATGTTAGTACCCTTCACTGACAGGAAAGTCACAGCACCAGAGAAATATGAGTGAGTTAACTATTAGTATTCATGGATATGTAGATGCCTCCTCAAATGGTATAGGAACAGTATAGCAGATATTGGTTTGGAAGAAGGGGATATATGGAAGACCATAAATGTGCATATCTGGAGCCCATTTGTGAAAAAACACCGATAGACCAAGCCCACCGTACAGCATTACTTCTCCATTATTAACAGAGATATGTGATCTGCATCCACTATTCTCAAAATAATAACCAGCCTAAGTTCTGTGTCTGATGTAATTTCCTTGCTATTAGTAGAAACCACATTTACACCTTCTTTAAAAATGCCATCAAGGTGCTGAGAAAATGTGATAGTGAGTTTTATGGCTTATCTTGGCTTAGCTGAGGTATCAAGCCAGATATATGGTCATGCACTTGATTTGGAATTTCTTTTTATTATCCTTATCATCTTGCCATTTTAAGTAGGAACTTTGAATAAAGCTGAGGTCAATATGAAGTTGGACATTATCCAGTCAGCTGAGACACATAGAACAAAAGCCCACTGTCATACTGTCCTAATTTTCAGTCTTACTAGCTTCCTAATCACCTAAACCAGCTATTTAAATATCATTTCTGTTGGCACCTTTCCTCTGGAGAACAGTAATACTGAAACAAAATCAATATTCTATTTTTATCTAATCCATGTACTTTTTTAGTAATTAATATTTTCAAATATTTGTAATGTGTCAGATACTACATTATAATCTTCATTTGATGAAAGAGAGAATGAGAGTGACAGAACCAGGATTCAGGCTCAGACCTGGACTTCCCAGATCCTGAGTTCTTCAGTTCTGGGATAAAATGCCATCCAGTATGAAGTAACAGAAATAAACACCATTCAAAATGTGTCTGAAGCACACATGGCAGGAGGTTGCAGATATTTTCTTTACTTTTATTACTTATTTTTCAAAGTGACATCCCAAAGCTGGTATTCTGCATCTTTTGGATACTCAGTAAAGCCTATTCAACTAGATGCATTTACCTTTTCCAGTTATTTGTGCTTTTATGTTATTATCTCATGATTATCAACAAAGCCCTGGGTTCTCTGGGAGTCAAACATTTATACTTTTAAACCAGAATATTTGGGATAAATGAACAATGATCTTCTTTATAAAATGATAATAAGGGAACCTATGTTTGAATAAGAAAATGTTACTTTAAAAATATTCTGGAGAACTGAAAAAGAACAGATTTGATAGCACTGAGAAAAATGAAAAGCCACATAATTGATCTCCTAAAAAATACTTATTAGAAAATACTGACTTGCTTAGCATGGGAATGCAATAAATAGAAAGTATTCTGTTTCCAGTGATTGTGATTCATGTAGCATTTTAATATACTATACTTAGTTCAAAGAGGCTGTTTTGTTATTGTTGTTATTGTTGTTTCAGCTTTTTTGCTGCTGTTGCTGCTGCTTTGCGTACATAATACTTATATAAACTACTGGTATAAAATGTTTCCATAAATTTGTACACTTGAAAAAAAAAAGATAGAATTCAAAGACTTCCTGAAATTTAATGAAAATGAATCTAAAACATACCTAAATTTATGGGACATAAAGCTGTCTTAATAGAAAAACTCATGGCATTAGATGTCTATATAAAAAACCTAAAGAAATCTCACACAAGAGACATAACTGCATATCTGAAGGCTTTAGAACAATTAGATGCAAATTCACCTAGAAGAAGCAGATGGAAGAAAATAATCAAACTTTGAGCTGAGATCAATACAACAGAAACAAGGGGATCAATACAAAGAAGCAATGAATCAAAAGATAGTCATTAGAAAAAGTCAACAAGATAGATAAACCCTTATCCAAGCAACTCAAAAAGCAGAGAGAGTGTATTCAAATTAACAGAATCAGAAATGAAAAGGAGGACAAAACAATACACACCGAGAAATTCCAGAGTATTATTATGTCATAGTTAAAAATCTATACTTCATTAAAATGGAGAACATAGAGACTAAATGGATAGCATTCTGGACAGGTATCACTTACCAAAATAAATCAAAATCAGATTAAAGGCCTAAACAGACCTTTAACCCTAAAGAAATTAAAGCTGTTATTAAAAGTCTCCAAAGTGAAAAAAAAGCTCAGTACCAGATGGTTGCAGTGCAGAATTCTACTAGACATTCAAAGAAGAACTAGGATGTGCAGCTTTCTAGATCTAACGACTTGGTCCACAGGGAGAGAGAGGCTGGAGAATCCTTCTCCAGAATTCCCAGGGGACATAAAGCTGATGGCTGTGACCCACCTTCATGGCAAGTTGCATTATCATACACAGACAGATATCTGTCCGTGCTAAGTGACCTGTGTACAGAAGGAGTGAGAGGCTGAAGTTTCCTTCCCCAGCAATCACAAGGTACATACAGCTGATGCCTGAACCACAGATGGATATCTCTCAGGATTTTCATCTTGTGTCCACAGGTAGAAGCTGCAGAATACTTTCCCAGCAATCACAGAGAACACATAGCTGACAGCCAGAACCCTGCTTCAAGGCAAGTTGCATCATCATAGATGGACATCTCTCCAGACTGCACAATCTATACCCAGACAATAGAGAAAGGCATCTCTTTGAACTGCCCAACTCAGTGGCCAAAGCAGAGTGAGAGTCCAGCATCTCATCAAACCATGTGACCTTGTGGCCTAACCAGAATAAGTGATTTTACAGTCTCCATGTTCAGAGCAGACAGGAGACACAAAAACACTGTAACCACAACTGACTAAGATCAAGCCAAGATCTGATTAAGAGTGAATCAAGGAATAAATGGGAAGGTGCCCGTGCAAGAATACATATAACAATATAAAGAACAACAAGGTACTACCAGAAGATGTTGATGGTTCTACAACACCAAGACCTGAACAAAACAACAAATAGGAAACAGAAGGAAACAACATTAAAAACATGTTTTTGAAGATTGTAGAAGCCTAAAAACAGGATATAAAAATTCCCTTAAAGAGATAGAAAAAATTACAAATAAAAAATTGGGAGAGATGAAAAAATACTTGAAAGAAAACAAAACAAAACAAAACCATGTAAGAGAAAACCAAAAAATGGAAGAAACCATCCAGGGACTAAAAATAGGATTAGAAACAATAAAGAGGGCACAAAACAAGTCAAAAGAGGAAATAGAAACTATGAAAAAACTATCTGGAACTACATAAAAGTATAACCAACATAAACTAAGAGATGGAGTAGAGACTCTCAGGAGTGGAAGAGTCAATGGTAGAAATAGATAAATCACTCAAAGAAAACACTAAAATTAAAAAGCCGTAACACAAAATGTTCAGGAAATTTCAGACACCATGAAAAGGGCAAACTTGAGAATAATAGAAATAGAAGAAGGAGAAGAATACCAGATCAAAGCACAAATAATGTACTCAATAAGATCATGGGAGGAATTTTTTTCCAAACTAACAAAAGAAATACCTTACAGAACACAAAGTAGATTAGATCCTCCAAAAATGTCTGCTTGCCACATAATAATCAAGCCACAAAACATAGAGAACAAAGAAAAAATATTAAGAGCTGCAAAAGAAAAAGGCCAACTTACTTATAAGGGCAGACCCATCAGAATAATACCAGACTAATTAATGAAAACAATGAAATGAAGAAGGTCCCGGTCAGAAGTTATAAAGACACTAAATGAACATGACTGCCAACCTAGACTACTATACCAGCAAAATTAGCAATCACCATACATGGAGTAAGGAAGATATTTTACAACAAAGAGAAATTGAAACAATACCTATCCACAAATTCACACTACAGAGAGCACTAGAGGGAAAATTTCAGCCTAAGGAACCCAGATACATCCATAAAACCACAAAAAATCAATAATCCCACACAAAAATAGCCAACAGAAAGAGAATGCATACAAGCTACCACCAAAAATAACAGGGAATAACAATCAGTGATCATTAGTATCCCTTAAGATCAATGGACTGAATTCACATATTAAGAGAGACACCATAACACAATGGCTACAAAAACAAAAGTCAACTTTTCACTGAATACAAGAAACACATTTCAACTTCAAAGACAGACACAGATTCAGAGTAAAGGGTTAGGAAAGATTTTCCCATCTAATGGCTCCAAGAAACAGGCTGGTGTTGCCATCCTAATATCTAGCAGAGTAGATTTCAAACTAAAATCAATCAGTAAGATCAGGATTGACATTAGTTATTCATCTCAGGAAAAATTGATCCAGATGAGATCTCAATCCTGAATATGTATGCCCCTAATATAAGGGTACCTTCATGTGTAAAAGAAACACTACTGAAGCTTAAACCTCACATCAAATGACACACTGTAATTGTGGAAGACTTCAATACTCCACTTTCACCATTGATAGGTCAACCTGACAATGACTCAAAAGAGAAATAAGGGATGTAGCAGATGGTATGATGCAAATAGATTTAGTAGATATTTATAGAATACATAATTTACAGGAAACATAATGACAGAAACCCAGGAAATACAGAGAATTATTAAGCCATACTTTGAAAATCTATTCTCTATTAAAATTGAAAACCTAATAGAAATGTACATGTTCCTGAACAAGCACCAACTACCAAAATTAAATGAAGAACATATTAAAGACCTAAATAGACCTATAACACAAAAGGGAATTGAAGCTGTTATTAAAAGTCTCCCAAATTAAATAAAGCTCAGGACCAGGAGGTTTCAATGCAGAATTCTACCAAACATTCAAAGAAGAACTAATACCAATAGTCAACAAACTGTTCCATATAGTAGAAACATAGGGAACACTGGAAAATGCTTTTTATGAGGCCACAATTACACTGATAAGCACGCAACTCAAAGATGTGACTAAAAGAATTACAGACCAATAACATTCACGAAAATTGATGCAAAAATACTCAACAAAATTCTGGCAAACCAATTGCAACAGCATATAAAAAAAGTCATTTACCACAAACAGAAATGCAGAGATGGTACAACATATGAGAAACTGTGAATATCATCCATCATATAAAAAAAAATGAACCCACATGATCATTTCCTTAGATGCTAAAAATGCCTTTGACAAAGTCCAACACACCTTTCTAATAAGATCCATGGAGAGAACTGGAATAAAGTGTAAACACTTAAACATGCCTGTTCCCGGACAGGGTGCTGTCTGCAGAGTGTGTCCCAGCACACTCTGGAGAAGGCAGAGATAAACTCTGCCTGTCATGGTCCCCCCAGCTGCTGCTGAGGGAATTAGCAAGGCTACCCACCTCCAACTGAGAGAACAGATAAGGACTGGGGACCCTGCAGAATAGACTCAGACCCTGCCCAGAGGTGAGGAGGGGTCAGCAGGACCCAGTGCCTATATTACTGCCAGGGAGAGGAGAGTTGAGCTTCCATTGGCTCCCATCAGTTCTGGTTCCGGTTCTGGGATTGGGTGCTGTCTGCAGAGTGTGTCTCAGTGTACTCTGGAGCAGGCAGACATAAACTCTGCCTGTCACTGTCCCCCCAGCTGCTGCTGAGGGAGTTTGCAGGGCCGCCAACCTGCCTCCAATTGGTCAAACAGAGAAAGATAGAAGACTTGAAATTCAGTCCCATGCATAATGCAGATGTAGTGATTGAGCAAATCTTTTCCTCAGAGGTCACAGGAGAAATACAAGCCAAAGTACCACAAGTGACCAGGAGCAACCTAATTGTGAACCACTAAAACCATGAGCAAACGCCAGCGAAAAAACTTACATAATAATATAAAGAACAACAATGTAACTCCAGAAGAAAGGGGCGATCCTACAAACACAAGAACTGAACTGAGGAATGAAGAGGAAACAGAAGGAATCATCACCAAAAATTCCTTTTTGATGATCATCAAAGCTCTCCAAGAAGATATGAAAAATAGCCTTAAAGAAATAGAAGAAAATACAAACAAAAAATTGGAAGAGATGAACAAATCTATGAAGAAACATGCCAGGAATTAAAAGCTGAAATAGAAGCAATAAAAAAGGCACAAAATGAGGCAAAGATGGAAATAGAAAATCTGAAGA
>PVIH01031092.1:0-11284 GCA_004025045.1 Sigmodon hispidus | reverse complement strand
TTCTGAGAAACCTCCATATTGTATTCCAAAGTGGCTGAACAAGCTTACACTCCCACCAACAATGGAGGAGTGTTCCCTTTGCACCGCATCCTCTCCAGCATAGGCTGTCATCTGTGCCTTTTATCTTAGCCACTCTAACAGGTGTTAGGTGGTATCTCAAAGTTGTTTTGATTTGCATTTCTCTGATGGCTAAGGATGATGCTTTGCTTTTTTTGTTGTTTGTTTGTTTAGAGACCACTAATGAGTGAGTATATCCCCTGCTTATATTTCTGGGTTTGTGACACCTCACTCAGTAGGATATTCTCCAAATCCATCCATTTGCTTGCAAATTTTGAGATACCATTTTTTTCTTACTGCTGAGTAGTACTCCATTGTGTAGATGTACCAGAGTTTGTTAATCCATTCTTCAGGTGAGGGGCATGTAGGTTGTTTCCAGGTTCCTGCTATTACAAATAATGCTGCTATGAATATAGTTAAGCAAATGCCTTTGGAGTGGGACTGTGCATCTTTAGGGTATACACCCAGAAGTGGTATAGCTGAGTCCTTGGGGAGATTGACTCTCAATTTTCTGAAAAACAAACAAACAAACAAAAGAAAAACATGCCATACTGCATTTCATAGTGGCTGAACAAGCTTACACTTTCACCAACAATGGAAGAGTGTTCCCCTTGCTCCACATCCTATCCAGCCAAGGCTGTCCTCTGTGTCTTTTATCTTAGCCAAACTAACAGGTGTCAGGTGATACCACAAAGTTATTTTGATTTGCATTTCTCTGATGGCTAAAGAGGATGAGCATTTTTTCAGGTGCCTTTAAGTCATTCATAATTCTTCTGCTGAGAATTCCCTTTTTAGATCTGAATCCCATTTTTTGATTAGGTTATTCAAGGTTTTGGGCTCTACATTCTTGAGTTCCATATATATCTTAGAGATCAGTCCTCTATCACTTGTAGGGTTGGTTAAAATCTTTTCCCATGCTGTAGGCTGTCGTTTTGTCCTATTGACAGTGTCTTTGGCTTTACAGAAGATTCTTAGCTTCAGGAAATCCCACTTATTGATTATTTGTTTCAGTGGCTATGTCACTGGTATTATATTCAGGAAGTGGTTGCCTGTGCCAATTCATAGAAGTGTATTTCCATTTACTTTTCTATCAAGTAAAAAAAGGCTGGGTTTATGTTGAGGTCTTTCATCAACTTGGATTTGTGTTTTGTGCAGGGTGACAGGCTTGGATCTATTTGCATTTTTCTACACACTACCAACCAGCTATGCCAACCCCATTTGTTAAATATACTATATTTTTTCCATTGAATATTTTGGGCCTCTTTGTCAAAGACCAGGTGTTCATAGGTTTTTGGGTTAAGGTCTGGATCCTCAATTCTATTCCATTGGTCCACAAGTCTGTTTTTATGCCAGTACCAGGCTGTTTTTATTACTGTAGCTCTATAGTATAACTTGAAGTCAGGAATGGTAATGCCTCCTGAGGTTCTTTTGTTGAGCAAAATTATTTTGGCAATGTTGGCTTTCCCTTTATTCCAAATGAAATTAAATATTGTTCTTTCAAAGTCCAAAAAATATTGTGTTGGTATTTTGATAGGCAGTGCATTGAATCTGTAGATTGCCTTTGGTAGAATTGCCATTTTTACTGTGTTGATCCTACCAATCCAGGAACATGGGAGAGCTTTCCGTTTTCTGATATCTTCTTCAATTTCTTTCTTCAATGATTTAAAATTTTTGTCAAATAGGTCTGTTACTTCTTTGGTTATAGTTACTCCAAGGTATTTAATACTATTTGTAGCTAATATGAAGGGTAATGTTTCCCTTATTTCTTTTTCAGCTCTTCTATCTTTAGTGTATAGAAGGGCTACTTACTTCTTTGAGTTAATCTTGTATCCTGCTTCATTGCTGAAGGTGTTTATCAGCTATAGAATTTCCTTGGAAGAATTTTAAGGGTCATTATATATGCAATTAAATCATCTGCAAATAGAGATAGTTTCACTTCTTCTTTTCCAATTTGTATCACCTTAATCTCCTTTCCTTTTCTTATTGCTTTAGCTAAAACTCTGAGAACTATATTGAATAGATAAGAGGAGAGAGGACATCATTGTCTAGTTCATGATTGTAGTGGGATTGCTTTGAGTTTTTCTCCATGAAGTTTGATGCTGGCTGTCGACTTCTTATAAATCACCTTTATTATATTTAGGTATTCTCCCTGTCTTCCTGATCTCTCCAGGGTTTTAATCATAAAGGAGTGTTGGATTTTGTCATGGGGTTTTTCAGCCTCTAAGGATATGATCATGTGATTTTGTTCCTTTAGTTTGTTTATATGGTGGATTATGTTTATGGTTTTTCATATGTTAAACCAGCCCTGCATTTCTGGGTTGAAGCCTACTTGGTCATGGTGGATGATATTTTTGATATATTGTTGTACATGGTTTGCTAAAATTTTGTGGAGAATTTTAGCATCAATATTCATGAGGCAAATTGATCTGTAGTTCTTTTTCTTTGTTGTGTCTTTGAGTGGCTTGGGTATTAGGGAAATTGTGGCTTCATAAAAGGAATTTGGCAATATTCCTTCAGTTTCTACTGTGTGAAATAGTTTGAGGAGTAATGGTAATAATTCTTCTTTGATTGTCTGGTAGAATTCTGCACTGAAACTATCTGGACCTGGGCTTTCATTTTTGGGAGACTTTTATTGAGAGCTTCAATTTCCTTTAGGGTTATGGGACTGGTTAGGTAATTAATCTGATCTTCATTTAATTTTGGCAAATGGTACCTGTTCAGAAAGCTGTCCATTTCTTCTAGGTTTTCCATTTTTGTGGAATACAGATTTTCAACATCTGATCTACTCCTTCTAGATGAGTTTGCTTCTAATTGTTCACAGGCTTTCAGCTGAGCTTCTAGGTCTCTAGTTTGAAATTTCTCCCTTTTCTCTAGATTTTTCATGTAGGCATCTAGTGCTATGAATTTTCCTCTTAATAAATTGTGGGTATGTTGGGGATTCATTTTCATTAAATTTTAGGAAGACTTTGATTTCTTTTTTTTTGTAAATTTTTATTTATCTTTTATTTTATTTTTATAGACTAAAGTCTCATTTTTTGATCCATGTACCTCCATGTTCAGACTCCCTTCCCCTCTCCAATCCCTCACAGTCAATCTCTCTTCTCCACATCCCTCCATCCCCTCCTCAGAAAGGGCAAGAGTTCCTGAGGTAGATTAGTTCTTCATCCACTCCAAGCAAGTCTGATTTCCTCATCCTAAAATCAAGACTGGGTTAGGTGTTCCTCTGGAGGGAGGAAACTCCAAGGTGCCAGTCCAAGATGCTTCGGATCTGAGGCTGTTCAGTGATTGTGATTTGCAGCTTCAGTGTTCTTTGCTTTTTGTTTAAAGTCCACTAATGAGTGAGTTCATCCTCTGCTAATCTTTCTGGGTTTGTGATACCTCGCTCAGGAGAATATTCTTCAAATCCATCCATTTGCCTTCAAGCTTTAGGATATCATTTATTTTCTCTCTTACTGCTGAGTAGTACTCCATTGTGTAGATATAGCACAGTTTGTTAATCCAATCTTCAGTTGAGGAACATCTGGGTTGTTTCCAGGTTCTTGCTATTACAAATAATGCTGCTATGAGCATAGTTGAGGTAATGCTTTTGGGGTGTGAATGTGCCTCTTTAGGGTATATGCCCAATAGTGGTACTTTTGGACCCTTGGGTGATTGATTCCCAGTTTTCTGAGAAACTGCCATACTGCATTCCAGAGTGGCTGAACAAGCTTACACTCCCACCAACAATGGAGGAGTGTTCCCCTTGCTATGAAACCTTTCCAGCATAGGGAATCTGTAATCTGTGTTTTTGATCTTAGCCATTTTTTGTCTCGTATTTTTTCTTTATTTATTTTGTATTTATCAAGAAAAACAGTAAAATGAATTTAAAGTGCTGAGAAGTTAACAATAACTATAAAGAAGATAAAAATCATAAGCATGACTTATGAAGGGTGATAATGCAAATAAGATTGCTACACATATATTTACTTTGTGTTCAGCTTACCTTCTGAATTTTTTTCCATCCCTGTATATCCTTATTAAAGGTCCCTTCCCCCTCCCACCACATCAGGTCATTTTTTCTTCTCCTCAACTTCCTATCCCCTCCCTGGGGAGGGAGCAGACAGTCCTATGGTCCCACTAACCCAATGATGCTTAGATCAGTCTCCACTCCTGGCAAATCCATTTGTCTGCAAATTTTAGAGTATCATTTTTTTCTTACTGCTGAGTAGTATTCCATTGTGCAGATGAACCTCACTGAGAAATTTCTGTTAAACCAAGGACACAGTCAGTAAGAAAAATGACAGCCTAGAGAATGGGGAAAGATTCTCACCAACCCTAAAAGTGACAGAGGACTGATCCCTAATATATAGAGAGAACTCAAGTAACTGAGCCCAAAACTTTGAATAACTCAATCAAAAAATGGGGGTGAGAACTAAAAAGGGAATTCTCAGCAGAAGTAAAAATGGTTGAAAGGCACTTGAAAAGTGCTCAACATCTTTAGCCATCAAAGAAATCCAAATCAAAACAACTTTGGGTTACCACCTTACACCGGTCAGATTGGCTAAGAGAAAAGACACAGGTGACATCCTATGCTGAAGAGGTTTCATAACAAGGGGAATACTCCTCTATTGAAGCCTTCCTTTTTGATTAGACAGAAAAGAGGAAATGTGGTAGAAATGTTTTCTGTATGATGTAAATAAAGTAACTGGTTTGGCCTATGTGGAATGCCATAGAAGTTGGTGGAGGATCAGAGGACAGGCAGGTAGAAGGAGAGTGGACTTAGTCAGTCACCATCCGACCCCCAAGAAGAGACATGTGAGCAATCCAGGTGAGCCATGGGCTGGGACACATGGCAGATATATTAAAATAAATGTGTTGAATTAAGATGAAAGAGCTAGCTAGTAGTGTGCATGAGACATGGTCCAAACACTATGAAGTTATTATAAGTGTCTGATTCATTTCTTGGGGTGACAAAAGCCACCGTAGGCAGGTCTGAACCTCTGGGCCGAAATGAGCCTGGGAAATATTCAAGAACAGATTTATATTCACACTCCAAAGGCATTAGCTCAAAAATGTTCATAGCAGCATTATTCATAGTAGCAAGAACCTGGAAACAACCTAGATGTCCCTCAACTGAAGAATGGATCAATAAATTGTGGCACATCTACACAATGGAGTGACTGTTTCTTATAATTCTTTCAAATATATCCCCCCAAAACATGTTTGTTTATGGTTACTTTCTTTTATGCTTTTCTTTATTATTATTATTATTATTATTATTATTATTATTAACAAAAAAGAAGTCACACTTTCTATCCTTGTATATCCTTATTCAAAGTCCCTTTCCCCTCCTGCCACATCAGGACATTTTTTCTTCTCCACAATTCCCCATCCCCTCCCTGGACAGGCAGCAGACATTCCCATGGACCCACTGACCCAATATTGCTTAGTTCAGTTTCCACTCCTGGCAGATCCAGTTTTCTCCCCCCTCTGTCAAGAGTGAGTCAGGTGTTCTTCTAGGGTGACAGGTTCGGATCTATTTATATTTTTCTACACACTTCCATCCAGCTATGCCAATACCATTTGTTAAATATACTATCTTTTTTCCATTGAATGCTTTAGGCCTGTTTGTCAAAGATCAGGTGTTCATAGGTTTTTGGGTTAATGTCTGGATCCTCAATTCTATCCCATTGATCCACAAGTCTGTTTTTATGCCAGTACCAGGCTGTTTTTATTACTGTAACTCTATAGTATAACTTGAAGTCAGGGATGGTGATACCTCCTGAGGTTCATTTGTTGAGTAAAATTGTTTTGGCAATCCTGGCTTTCCTGTTATTCCAAATGAAATTGAGTATTGTTCTTTCAAGTTCCAAAAAATATTGTGTTGGGATTTTGATGGGTAGTGCATTGAATCTGTAGATTGCCTTTTGTAGAATTGCCATTTTTACTATATTGATCCTACCTATTGAGGAACAAGGGAGAACTTTCCATTTCTGAGATTAAAGAAATTTTAATCTGAGTATTCCTTTCATGTAATAAATCTGCTCTGCCTATGGCTGGAGTCTAACTCTGAACAGAATGCCAAGCCAGTTGAGTAATGACTCTTGCCACATGTGGCTCAGTCCTCTGCTGATTTTAGAAGGATTGCTTAACAGGAATTTGTGGTGGGCATATTGCATCTGTGGGTATTATCTGGGACCTAATGTGCTTTCTTTATCTGTAGCTGAGCCTAACCTGATAGGGGATGCTTTAGATTTTATTTTTTATGTTCCATATATTTAAGAGAAAAGAGAAGTTTTATTACTATGTTTTTTTAGTTATTGTAGATGTTTTGCTTTTTATATAAAGTTTGATATTGATGTTCAAAAACAAAAAAAGAAAATAAGAAGAAGAATATAGAAAAAAATCTGCCCCAAAAGTTGAGTACTAGATATTGCATAAATTCTATTTGGTATTAAAATAAAAACCGGGATCCAAATACTGGGAAAAAGCCTAAATATCAGACAAATAGAGAAACAAATCACAATCATTTCTCAACACCAATTCCTCAGAATTGTCTTCATGAAATACTTCCACTCCAATCTTGGTCTCCTTTACCTACCAATGAATTCACAGGGAAAGCTAAACTCCTCACTTTTCTCCCTTCAGGTAACTATCTTATTTCCCTTTGAACATTCTTAGTGCTAGGCTTAAAGTCTTGAATTACCTGTACCTGACTTTCGTGGCTTGAGTATGTCCTTTGATTGTTGAGGCTATTTTTATTAAATATACCACCATAACCAGGAATCTCTTATAGCTAATGAACACTTTTAACAGTATGGCAGATTATAGTATTAACAAAAAATTATTGCACTTCTATATACTAATGATAAACAAACTGAAAACAAATCAGGGAAACATCACTCTTAACAATAGCAATAAATAATATAGAACTTAACAACTGAAAGATCTGTATGACAACAACTTGAAGTCATTGAAGAAAATAATTGAAGATGATATCAGAAAATAGAAAGATATTTCCTTGCTCCTGGATAGGTAAGATCAGTATAGTAACAATGACAATCTTACCAAAAGCAATATACAGATTCAATGCAAACCTCATTAAAATTTCAACACAATTTTTCGCAGATCACAAATGAACAATACTCAATTTCCCATGTAAAAACAAAAAACCCAGGATTGCCAAAAACAATCCTATTTAATAAAGGAACTTCTGGAGGCATCACCATCCTTGACTTCAAGTTTTACCATAAAGCTGTAATGATAAAAACAGGTTTATATTGACATAAAACAGACACATGGATCAATGGAATCAAATTGAAGTCCCTGAATTAATCCATACAACTGAGAGTAACTGATATTTGGTAAAATTCTCAAAAAATTTTTATTTGAATAAAGGAGACTTTTTTTTTAAAAGGTAACTGGACTGTGACATGTAGAAGAATACAAATTGATTCCTATCTATTGCTCCTCACAAAACTCATGTACAATAAATGAAAGACCTCAACGTAAACCCTGATACACTCAACCTGATAGAAGAGAAAGTTTGAAATAGTATTGAGCATATTGGCATAGGGGGACACTTCTAAATATAACACTAATACCATAGAATCTAAGAACAATAATTAATAACCCATATCTCATGAAACTAAAGCTACTATAATGCAAAGGACATGGTCAATAAGACAAAATAGTACCCTGCAGAATGGGAAAAAATTATCTATCCTACATTTGACAGAGGACTGATCTCTAAAACATATAAAGAACTAAAAACACTAAATATCAAAATAGAAAATAATCTAATTTTAAAAAAAGATTACAAATTTTTTTTTTTTTAAACTTTATTTATTCGTTATTTATTTATTTGCCTTGGTGTTTGCCTGGAACTGGAACTACAGACAGTTGTTAGCTGCCATGTGGGTGCTGGGAATCGAACCCGGGTCCTCTGGAAGAGCAGACGGTGCTCTTAACCGCTGAGCCATCTCTCCAGCCCCCAAAAGATTACAAATTTATACAAAGAAGTCAGAGGAAAAAAATGGCTGAAAGACATGTAAAGAATTGCTCAACATCTTTAGACATCAGGAAAATAAAAATCAAAACAGCTCTGAGATACCATGTTATAACTCTCAGAATGGCTAAGATCAAAAACACTGATAAAATCCTATGCTAGAGGAGATGTGTAGGAACACTCCTTCATTTCTGTTGGGAGTGTAAATTTGTAGAACCACTTCAGAAATCAGTATGCCATTTTCTCAGAAAACTGTGAATCAATCTACCTCATAATATAGCTATGAATGGATGAACATTTATACCAAAAGACATTTGCTCATCTATATTCATAGCTGCATTATTCATAATATCAAGGACCTAAAAACCACCTAGATACTCCTCAACTGAAGAATGTATAAAAAAATGAGGCACATGTACATAGTGGAGTATTACACAGCAGTGAAAAGAATGGCAGCTTAAAATCTGCAGACAAATAGATGTAACTGGAAAAAAATCCCATTTTGAATGTGATCACTTAGACTCAGAAAGACAAACATGGTATGATTCACTCATAAATGGAAATTAGAATAAAAAAAATGATAACCAGGGTACAATCCACAACTCCAGAGAAGCTAGTTAACAAGGATAACATTTAGAGGGACATCTATGGATCCCCTGGAAAGGTGAAATTGACAAAAAAGTCTCCTAAGAAAATTGGGATTATGGGGGAGTTTAAGGGAAAATAAGAAAAGGACATGAATTGTTGTGAGATCATGCGGATAATGTAAATATTTGTCCTGCCTAAGGGTTTAATAAAAGCTGGTTAGTCAAAGGCAAATAGTAAGTTTGAAGATGAAGGATATAGCAAGTTTTATGCCTGGGCCCTAGGTCAATGAGCATAAAAGTAATATGAGCTTGTGTGTGATTATTTGAGGCTGAGAGTGAAACTAAACCTTTGGTCTAGGCCCAGAAAGTCTGACCCAGAACCACTTACTACAATGAGGCAATGGGATGGAAGAGTTGGGAAAGAGAAAACAACTTGAAATATATAAAGGGAGCCATTTTGGTGTAAGGCAAAATTTGGGACTAGGGAAATTCTCAGGAATCTACAAAGACAACTCCAGCTAAGACTTCAAGCATTAGTGGATAGCATGCCTAAACTGGCCTTCTGCTTTAATAAATTTTATTATCAACTGAATTGTAATCATATACCCTTCATCTACCAAGTGATGAAAGCAGATGCAGAGATCTGCATCTAAGCACTGGGCCAAACTTCTAGTCTAGTTGAAGAGAAGATAAAGGAATTATATGATCAAATATGTCAATATCATAATATGGAAACACACAAAGATACATGACTGGAGTTATTTGAAGCTCACTGATGGTTGATGGTCCTGAGATCTGAGGACATGAATGGGACCAAATTAAGCCCTCTAAATATAGATGACAGTTGTATGGCTTGGGAAGTTTGTGTAGCCTCTGGGACCAGGATTTATTTCTAATGCATAAACTGGCTTTTTGAAATCCATTCCCTTTATAGGAATATCTTGCTCAGCATTGATACAGGGGACAGGGGCTTGTTCCTGCCTCAACTTGATATACCAGTCTTTGCTGACTTCCCCATATCTTCTCTGAGTAGATGAAAAGTGGGTTGTGGTGAACCTGTACTGTGAGTGGAAGGAGGGCAGAGAAACTGTGGTAGGTATGTAAAGTAAACAAACAAAATACATAAACCAGAATTCAATGAATATAAAATAAAATTTTAAGATTTCAAAAAGTTTATTATAGCACACTTGTAAGATAACTACTCATGGATCTTGTATATCTTTCATCATTTTTGTCTTACTCTTTTAATAAGTTTTATACAAATTAGCCTGGAAATATAGTGTGAAAATTCAGTACATAATTTTATTCCCAAAATAGTAAAGATGATGCTTTTCTCAAGAACAAAAGGTTTACATGTATTTTACTTTAAAAAAATTCATAATCATGAATGTAGAGTGCTTCATTGGTCTAGATATTATTTTGTCACATCTGAAAACTTCTTTTGGGTAAATAACTAGTGATTTAATTTTCTGTCTGATGTAATAAAGGATATTTGTCAATACTAGTACCTTTAGGAAAAACTACTACAATAATTTTAACTAGATATATTCAGAGAACAGAACTTTGAAGAATAATCATTGGGAGGAAAAAGTCATTTCTATATTATATTAAAATAAATCACTTCAAAACTGCTGGGTATAATAAAAAATGAGTTGCTCTTAAAAATAAAAAAATAAAAACTTTGCTAGAATGTAAATTAATACTACAATACAGAAATAAATTTGAGGATTTTATAAGAAAAAAAATCACTTAAAACAGAACTCTAGAAAGATCCTGAAATAACACTTCTGGGAATCTGTACTGCTGGAATTATTGTTTTCTCTTTATTTTATTTTATTTTATTTTATTTTATTATTTTATTTGTGTTTCAAGACAAAGTTTCTCTGTGTAGCTTGGGGCTGTTCTGGAACTTTCTCAGTAGATCAGGATTGACTTGAATTTACAGAGATCCATCTGGCTGTGTCTTCTGAGTGCTAAAATTAAAGTATTCACCATCACTGCCAAGACCTGGTGAAATTATATCAATATTTTTAAAAGATAGATATATTTCAGTATTCATTATAGTAATAGTCACAATAGTCAAAATGCTAACATAAGCTTTGGCTTTAATAGATGAATAATCTCATGTTTTATAAATGAAAAATCAATATTATTTACCCATAAGAGGACTAGAACTCTGTTATTTTAAATACACTGGATAGCTTGCCTCACAATTGACATCATTCTGCCTCACTCTGCCTCCCAAGTGCTAAGACTTCAGGTGTGTATCATAATACCTGCCTATAAATGAAAACTTATTTGATTTGACTGTGGACTAAGACAATAATATTTCCACTCAATAAACTTTATTTTGGGGCTTTAAATACTTGCTCTTCTCAACCAGAACATTACAGAACCTTCCAGATAATGTATCTTATATTTCTTTGTATAGTTTTGTGGCTTTGAAGAAAGCCTCATTGGAAAATAAAAAAAGTAGGAAGAACTTGTTGAGCCAGAAAAGATTAAAGTAATTGTAGATTTCTAGTTCAGCACCACCATAATATTATTCTGTAATGAGAGGCTCAGCCATTTTATCCATAAGTATTGACAGGAATATTAATGAGTACTTTCATGAAATTTTATAAATATTTTTAAATAAACATAGGTTCTATTA
>PVIH01031091.1:0-11291 GCA_004025045.1 Sigmodon hispidus | reverse complement strand
CACATGAGTACTCTGGCTTATGGGAACTCATGAGGAGTATGTCTGGTTGCATGCAGGTTGACACCCAACTGCCTGCCTCTGTGAAAAGGGTGTCGGACAGGTCAGGGATTGTCTGGGTGGATGACACCCGGAGCGATACTTGTACATGTTCCTTTTGCACTTCAGAGACTAGACCTCTGCTTCTGCCTGCCTTTTTTTTAATAAAGAAGGGGGAACTGTAGAGAGCATTGTACCGCACCCTAAAGATGGCGCCGGTTTCTGCCTTCAGCCCGCCTGAGGGCTAGTGCTCTCAGGAGTAAACAACTCCTTTTTTGGCTGTAGGCGAGGATGGTGGCTTGCTTCCGTGTCCTAGGACCTATGGGCAATGTCCACGTAGCTTACTGGGGTTGGAGGCCCAGAGGGTATTTAGCCACGAGCGGGCTTCCCCCCGGGGTCGGAAGTCAGAAGTCAGAAGATTGTGCACAGGTCCTGAATAAACGGCTGGAGAGAAGAATCCTGAGTCGAGTTCCTTGCTGGCGAGGTTGGGCGCGACATAGGGGTATATCTGAAATGACAAAGTATGCACACAAATGGCATTTTTCTACTTGTTGAATATATTCAGTTCTCTTCTTGACATTTTGATAGACATGAAGAGGATACCATTGTGACATAATTAGTACTTGTGTTAATTGGCATATCAATGCCAGAAAAGAGATACCCACAAATAGTTTTTAATGAAACATCTGTGACTATGGCTAGACTGAAGAAACACACACACAACCTCTGCTGGTATGTTTAAAATTCTTAGTGATACTCATCCCTTCTTGCAGAGGGAAGCTTGTAAGGTGAAAAGCAAGGTTACAGAGTTCACACCACAATGACTGTTCACTCAACAAAGATGACCGTTGTCTAAAGAACAACTAAACTAAGACTCAATAAGAGTAACTGATTGGACACCAGTTGATTGTCTGGAACCTAACGAAAGATTGGGCAAAAGATTTGTTACTCTTAAGTGATAGTTAATAAAGAGAATTGTGGGAAATACTGAAAAAAATGCTAGTATTAAAGAATTTCTACTTTACTATCATATTTTACTAACTTACTAAATTAGTAAACTTACTAAGTTACTAAATTACTAATGTATTTTCAGTTTGCAAGATCAACTACTCTGCTATAAGAAAACATATTAATACATGGTAAGTAATGGTTTAAATTAGAATGGCCTTCATAGGGACATATATTTAATATTTGGCCCACAGTAGGTAGAGCTGTTGGGAAGGATTATGAAGTATGGCCTTGTTGGAGAAAATGTAACAATGACTTTAGGCCTTGAGTCTTTTTTAAAGACTCCTGCAGTTTCCCATTTAGCTCTCCATACTTCACTGTGTCTCAAGATATAAGCTCTTAGATACTGCTCCAGTGAGATACCTGCCTGAGTACTGTCATGCTCCATGCAATGATGCTCATGGGGCTTAATCATCTAGAAATGTAAGCACCAAATTAAATCTAAGTTGCCTTTGTCATTGGTGTCTTACTACAGAAATAAAAAAGCAGCTGGGACATATGTATAAAGAGCTGAAACATGTTAACTTTTGTGGCGGAATATTCTCTGTATAATGTAAATAAAGGAGCTGTTTTGGCCCATGCACGGCACTGTAGAAGTGAGTGGCAGCCAGGTAGAAGGAAGGTGGAGTTAAGGCAGTCGCCATCCATCCCCTGAAGAAGCAGCATGTAGGAGAAACAGGTGAGCCACGGGCCGTGGTCACGTGGTGGGAAGATGAATGGAAATGGGTTGAATTAAGATGAAAGAACTAGCTAGTAATGTGCTTAAGACTGGGCCAAACAGTGTAAAGGATATAAGCATGTGATTCATTTCTATGGGGACAAAAGCCGCAGGTGCACAGACCAGGTTCCAACCGCTGCCACAGGCCACGCCAGGTACAAACCTCCCGGGCCCAAAACGGGCCAGGAAAAACTTACTACAACAAACTTTGTTTTACATCAGAGAGATGTATCTATTAATACTTCCTATCTTAAATGCCACAATTATTGCCTCAAGTAGTACTTATAAGTTCACTTAACATTCCATTAATATTTTATAAATGCTTTATATAAGTAAGTTTTCATTTTTTATGATTTAACTTAAATGAGTATCTTATTTAATTTTCTCTCATTTCCTCTGAGTTTTTTTTTTCCAAATTACATTATTCTTGTGCCTCTATTTTGTATGACCTTACAAAATATTGTGTGACAGGAAAATTTATAAGTAAATGTTTTTGATCTTTTGTTCTCTTTATTTTTAAGTTTGTACTCTCCCAATAAAGGCAATTTACAAATATCTTATCAAGTTAAATATTGTTATGTAGTCATAATGATTTTCTGTTTCATGACATTTAGAAACAGTAATTAGCTTCTATGGGTAATTTCAAGTGAGCACTGCCACCTGGTAGAAAGTCATGAAAATATTTTTTGTGTCCATGAGGTGATTTACAGATTCAATGTTAATTAAGTTTGTAAATTTCACACCTACTATCTAGCACTTGATAGCTCTTTTAATAAATACATTAGCGAAATAAAGTAAAATGGGGTAGAAATTGAAAAAGCTGACATTAAATTAATTTTCTCTGGTAAAATACAAAATTATTTCTTAAGGAAAAGCATGCTCCCCCCATTGATAATGTTCACTAACTGTTGAGCATAGAATACAGGACTACTTAAAAGGATAGGTACAAGTGTTGATAAGTTGTTAGCCATATTAAAATTTAATATAAAAATTCTTAAAGTAAAAAGCTTTAAGGTTTTAATCTAATTTGAAAGAAAATATTTGCACTAATACTTTGCTTCCAGTTTGGATATAGATACACCTATATCACCATTATTCTTGAGAGCAACACAAGAATATATGGGATAACTCATTACATATTCTGATGTTAAAACTCAAAGAAAATATAGCTCGGATATAGGTAAGACATGTGATTATCCTCTACTGTTTAGAATTATTGGGAGGAAAGCACAAAACTTTTATTGGTTAGATTAAGAATGGTCAATGGATGCCTCAGGTAATTAATATGTAAACTGTGGATTTAATATAATAAAGTTAATCAAAAATAATATAGCAATTCTGTTATTTCTTTTTTCTGGCAATAAATAAAATATCTATTTATTTTTGACTGTATTTAATAGTTTTCATTTTTCATTTATTTCTTGTTTTTATGAATAGTCATGTTTTTATCCATGTGAACCCTTGTTCAGATTCCCTTGGCCCTCCTGCCCCACCCTGTCACTCATTCTTCTTCCCATTACTTTATCTCCTCCCCAGATAGGGCAAGAAGTCCTATGGTACCAAGGTGGCTTAGTTCAGCATACACTCTAGGCACATCCACCTTGCTCATCCCAACATCAAGACTGAGTCAGGTGTTCCTCTGCAGGGAATGTGCTCCAAGATGTCCATCCAAGGTGTTTCAGATCCCGAGCTATACAGTGGCTATGGTTTGCAGCTTGGATATAATTAACTTTTTGCATAAAGTCCACAAATGTGTGAGGACACCCCGTGCTTATCTTACTACATTTGTGATACCTCGCTCAGGAGGATATTCTCCAAGTCCATCCATTTGTCTGCAAATAATAGGTGTCATTTTTTTTCTTACTGCTGAGAACATCACTGTGTAGATTTACCACAGTTTGTTAATCCAGTCTTCAGTTGAGGTACTTCTAGGTTGTTTCCAGGTTCTGTCTATTACGAATAATATAGCTGTGAACATTGTTGAGCTAATGCCATTGGAATGCAAATGTGTATTTTTAGGGAATATGTGCAGTTGCTGTATATTTAGGGAGACTGATTAACAGTTTACTGAGAAGCCACCATACTGCATACCAGAGAGGCTGAACAAGCTTAAACTCCCACCAACAATGAAGGAATATTCCACTTGCTCCGAACCTCTGTGTCTTTTATCTTAGCCAATCTGACAGTTTTAAGGTGATATTTCAAAGTTTTGATTTGCATTTCTCAGATAGCTAAAGACACCAAGGACATTTTCTTTTTTTTATGACATTATTTTTATTTTATTTTATTTTATTTTGTGTTTTACAAGAAAAATAGTAAAATGAATTTAAAATGCTGAGAAGTTAACAATAACTATAAAGAAGATGAAAATCATAAGCATGACTTCTCAAGGGTGATAATGCAAATAAGATTGCTACACATATATTTACTTTGTGTGCAGCTTTCCCTGTGAATTTTTTTTCCATCCCTGCATATCCTAATTCAAGGTCCCTTCCCCCACCCCCCACATCAGGTCATTTTTTCTTCTCCGCAACTCCCCATCCCCTCCCTGGGCAGGGAGCAGACAGTCCTATGGTCCCACTGACTCAATAATGCTTGGATCAGTCTCCAATCCTGGCAAATCCAGTTTTGTGCCCCCTCCCTCCAGAGTGAGTCAGGTGTTCCTGTAGTTGGAGTGGGATCCGAAGGGTCAGTCCAGGGTGTCTCTGATCCCAAGCTGTTCACTGGTTGTGGTTTGCAGTTTGGGCATGTTTGGCTTTTTTTTCTTGTTTGTTTGTTTAGAGACGAGTAATGAGTGAGTACATCCCCTGCTTATCTTTCTGAGATTGTGGTACCTCGCTCAGGGGGATATAATCCATATCCATCCATTTGCCTGTGAAATTTAGGATATCATTTTTTCTTACTGCTTAGAAGTATTCCATTGTGTAGATGTACCACAGTTTGTTAATCCATTCTTCAGTTGAGGGACATCTTGGTTGTTTCCAGGTTCTTTCTATTACAAATAATACTGCTATGAACAGAGTTGAGCTAATATCTTTGGAGTGTGATTGTGCCTCTTCAGGGTATACACCCAGAAGTGGTATTGCTGGGTCCTTGGAGAGATTGATTCTTAATTTTCTGAGAAACCGCCATATTGCATTCCAAAGTGGCTGAACAAGTTTACACTCACACCAACAATGGAGGAGTGTTCCCCTTGCTCCGCATCCTCTCCAACATAGGCTGTCTGTCATCTGTGCCTTTTATCTTAGCCAGTCTAACAGGTGTTAGGTGGTATCTCAAACTTGTTTTGATTTGCATTTCTCTGATGGCTAAAGATGAAGAGCACCTTTTTAGGTGCCTTTCAGCCATCCATAGTTCCTCTGGTGAGAATTCCCTTTTTAGATCTGTGACCCATTTTTTGATTGGGTTATTCAAGGTTTTGGGTTTTAGATTCTTGAGCTCTTTATATATCTTAGAGATCAGTCCTCTATCACGTGTAGAGTTGGTGAAAATCTTTTCCCATTCTGTAGGCTGGCGTTTTGTCCTATTGACAGTGTCCTTGGCTTTGCAGAAGCTTCCTAGCTTCAGGAGATCCCACTTATTGATTGTTGGTCTTAGTGTCTGTGCCACTGGTGTTATATTTAGGAAGTGGTCACCAGTGCCAATTTGTAGAAGTGTATTTCCCACTTTCTTTTCTATCAAGTTCAAAGTGGCTGGGTTTAAGTTGAGGTCTTTGATCCACTTGGATTTGAGTTTTGTGCAGGGTGACAGGCTCGAATCTATTTGCATTTTTCTACACACTTCCATCCAGCTATGCCAACACCATTTGTTAAATATACTATCTTTTTTCCATTGAATGTTTTGGGACTCTTTGTCAAAGATCAGGTGTTCATAGGATTTTGGGTTAATGTCTGGATCCTCAGTTCTATTCCATTGGTCCACAAGTCTGTTTTAATGCCAGTAACAGGATGTTTTTACGACTGTAGCTCTATAGTATAGCTTGAAGTCAGTGATGGTGATACCTCCTGAGGAACTTTTGTTGAGTAAAATTGTTTTGGCAATCCTGACTTTCCTGTTATTCCAAATGAAATTGAGTATTGTTCTTTCAAGGTCCAAAAAATATTGTGTTGGGATTTTGATGGACAGTGCATTGAATCTGTAGATTGCCTTTGGTAGAATTTCCATTTTTACTATGTTGATCCTACCAATCAGGAACATGGGAGAGCTTTCCAATTTCTGATATCCTCTCCAATTTCTTTCTTCTGTGATTTAAAATTTTTGTCAAATAGGTATGTTACTTCTTTGGTTATACTTACTCCAATGTATTTAATACTATTTGCAGCTATTCTGAAGGGTAATGTTTCCTTTATTTGTTTTTCAGCTCTTCTATCTTTAGTGTATAGAAGGGCTACTGATTTCTTTGAGTTAATCTTGTATTGTGCTAAATTGCTGAAGGTGTTTATCAGCTGTAGTAGTTTCTTGGAAGAATTTTGTGGGTCACTTATGTATACAATCATATCATCTGCAAATAGGGATAGCTTCACTTCTTCTTTTCCAATTTGTATCCCCTTAATCTCTTTTTGTTCCCTTATTGCTTTAGCTAAAACTTCGAGAACTATATTGAATAGATATGAGGAGAGAGGACATGCTTGTCTAGTTCCTGACTTTAGTGGGATTGCTTTGAGTTTTTCTCCATTAAGCTTGATAATGGCTGTTAGCTACTTGTAAATCACCTTTATTATATTTAGGTATTCTCCCTGTATTCCTGATCTCTACAGGGCTTTAATCATAAAGGAGTGTTGGGTTTTGTGAAAGGCTTTTTCACATCTAAGGATATGATCATGTGGTTTTGTTCCTTAGTTTGTTTATATGATGGATAACATTTACAGTTTTTCGTATGTTAAAGCAGCCCTGCATTTCTGGGATGAAGCCTACTTGGTCATGGTGGATGATATCTTTTATGCAATGTTGTATATGGTTTCCCAAAATTTTGTTGAGAATTTTCACATCAGTGTTCATGAGGGAAATTGGTCTGTAATTCTCCTTCTTTGTTGTGTCTTTGAGTGGCTTGGGTATTAGGGTGATTGTGGCCTCATAAAAGGAATTTGGCAATATTCCTTCAGTTTCTACTGTGTGAAATAGTTTGAGGAGTAGTGGTAGTAATTCTTCTTTGAATGTATGGTAGAATTCCGCACTAAAACCATCTGGACCAGGGCTTCTATTTTTGGGAAAGTTTTTAATGACAGCTTCAATTTCCTTAAGGGTTATAGGCCTGTTTAGGTAAGTAATCTGATCTTCATTAAATTTTGGTAGATGGTACCTGTCCAGAAAGCTGTCCATTTCTTCTAGGTTTTCCATTTTTGTGGAATACAGATTTTCAAAATATGATCTGATAATTCTCTCTGCTTCCTGGGAGTCTGTTGTTATGTCCCCCTTTCCATTTCTGATTTTGTTGATTTGGACACTTTCTCTCTGTTTTTTGATTAGTTTGGCTAAGGGCTTATCTATCTTGTTAACTTTCTCAAAGAACCAACTCTTAGATTCATAGATTCTTTGTATTGTTCTTTTTGTTTCAATTGTATTGATTTCAGCTCTAAGTTTGATTATTTCCTGCCATCTACTCCTCCTAGGTGAGTTTGCTTCTAATTGTTCTAAGGCTTTCAGCTGAGTTGTTAGGTCTCTAGTGTAGGATTTCTCTAGGCTTTTCATATAGGCATCTAGCGCTATGAATTTTCCTTTTAAGACTGCTTTCATTGTTTCCCACAAGTTTGGATACCTTGTAGATTCATTTTCATTGTATTCTAGGAAGACTTTTGATTTTTTTTCTTAATTTCTTCCTTGACCCAGAGATGGTTCAGCTGAGTGAGGTTCAGTTTCCATGAGTTGATAGGCTTTCTTTGGGTTTTGATGTTGTTGACCACTAATTTTAGGCCCTGGTGGTCTGATATGTTACAAGGGATTGCTTCCATTTTTTTGTGTCTGTTGATATTTGCTTTATGACCAATTATGTGGTCAGTTTTAGAGAATGTCCATGAGGAGCTGAGAAATATGTATATTGCTTTTTGTTTGGGTGGAAGGTTCTTTAGATATCTAGTAAATCTATTTACATCATAACCTCTTTAATCTCCTTATTTCTCTATTGAGACTCTGTGTGGTTGATCTATCCAGGGTTGAAAGTGGGTTATTAAAGTCTCCCACTATTAGGGTGTAAGAATTGATGTGGAATTCAAGCTTTAACAGTGTTTCTTTTATATAAGTAGGTGCTCTTATATTAGGGGCATAAATACTCAAGATTGAAATTTCCTCTTGACCAATTTTTCCTGTGATGAATAAGTAGTGACCATCTTGGTCCCATTTAATTGCTTTTAGCTTAAAGTCTACTTTGTTAGATATTAGAATTGCAACCCCTGCTTCTTTCTTAGGACCGTTTGACTGGAAAATCTTTTCCCAACCCTTTATTCTAAGCCTGTGTGTGTCTTTGCAGTTGAGATGTGTTTCTTGTAGGCAACAGAAGGATGGCTTCTGTTGTTGTATCCATCTTTTTAGTGTGTGACGTTTTATAGGAGAGTTGAGACCATTGATATTAAGGGAAATTAGTGACCATTGATTCATATTTCCTGCCATTTTTGGTGGTAACTTGTTTGTATTTCCTCTCTCTAGCATATTCTTCTGTGGACTTATTGATTGTTTGTGATTTCGTGGGTATATCTGGGGTCCTTAGGTTGGAGTTTTCCCTCTAATACTCTCTGTAGTGCTGGATTGGTAGATAGATATTCTTTCAGTCTGACTTTGTCCTGAAATACCGTGTTTACTCCATCTATGGTGATTGATAATTTTGTAGGGTATAGTATTCTAGTTTGGCAGCCATGCTCTTTTAGCATCTGTGTAACTTCTGACCAAGCCCTTCTAGCTTTCATTGTTTCCATTGAATAGTCAGGAATTATTCTGATGGGTCTGCCTTTATATGTGAGTTGACCCTTTTATTTTGCAGCCCTTAAAATTTTGTCTTTGTTCTGTATGTTTTGTGGCTTGATTATAACGTGGGGTGCTTACTTTTTTGAGGGGTCATATCTATTTGGTGTTCTGTAAGCTTCTTGTATCTTTATAGGCATTTCCTTGTTCAGGTTAAGGAAGTTTTCTTCTATGATTTTATTGAAAACATTATCTGTGCCTTTGAGCTGGTATTCTTCTCCTTCTTCTATTCCTATTTTTTTCAAATTAGGTCTTTTCATGGTGTCCCAGATTTCCTGAACATTTTGAGTTATGGCTTTTTTAGTTTTACTATTTTCTTTGACTGATATATCTATTTGAGCTACTGAGTCTTCCCCTTCATTGATTCTATCTTCCATCTCTTGAACTCTGTTTGTTATGCTTGTATCTGTGGTTCCAGCTTTTTCCTTCAGGTTTTCTGTTTCCATCTTTGCCTCATTTTGTGCCTTTTTTATTGCTTCCATTTCAGCTTTTATTTCAGCTTTTAGTTCCTGGCATGTTTCTCTCATAGATTTGTTCATCTCTTCCAATTTTTTGTTTGTATTTTCTTCTATTTCTTTAAGGCTTTTTTCATATCTTCTTTGAGAGCTTCGATGATCATCAAAAAGGTATTTTTGGTGTTGCTTCCTTCTGTTTCCTCTTCGTTGCTCAATTCAGGTCTTGTATTTGTAAGATCGCCTCTCTCTTCTGGAGTTACCATGTTGTTCTTTGTATTATTATGTAATTTTTTGCACTGACATTTGCCCATGGCTTCAGTGGTTCACAATTAGATGGGTCCTGATCAGTTGTGGCGCTCGGGCTTGTGTGACTCCTGTCACCTCTTTGGGCGGGGACTGAGTCTGTTCTTCAGGTACTCCTGTAGTTATCTGATCACTCAGTTTGAGATGGAGGTGGGTAGCCATGCAAATTTCCTCAGCAGCAGCTGTGGGTATGGTGAGAGGCAGACTCACTCTGCCCCTGCCACTGAGTATGCTGGGACTCTGCAGACAGCACCAGGTCCTGGAAGCAGATCCAGAAGCGATGGAATCAAGGACTTTTTAAAGAGCCTTTCAGTCATTTGTAATTCTTCTGCTGAGAATTCCCTTTTTAGTTCTGAATCCCATTTTTTATTAGGGTTATTCAAAGTTTTGGGCTCTAGTTTCTTGAGTTCTTTATATATTTTAGAAATCAGTCCTCTGTCACTTGTAGGGTTGATGAAAATCTTTTCCCATTCTGTAGCCTGTCCTTTTGTCTCATGGACTGTATTCTTGGCTTTACAGAAGCTTCTCAGTTTCAGGAGGTCCCACTTATTCATTGTTGTTCTTATTGTCTGTGCTACTGATGTTATATTTAGTAAGAGATCTCCTGTGCCAATGTATTGGAGGATATTTCCCACATTTTTCTATCAACTTCAGTGTATCTGTGTTTATGTTGAGGTTCTTGATCCACTTGGGTTTGCCCTTTTTCAGGAACAGAGATTTGGATCTATTTGCATTTTTCTACACAATTGTTATTTCAAAGTCTGCAAAAAGTTGTGTTGGGATTTAGATGAAAAGTGCATTGAATATGTAGAATGCTTTTGGTAGAATTTTGTGTTTACTATGTTGATCCTACCTATCCAGGAATATGGAGGATCTTTCTATTTTCTGATATCCTCTACAGTTTCTTTCTTCAGTGATTTAAAATTTTTGTCAAATACATATGTTACTTCCTTGGTTATAGTTACTCCAACGTATTTAATGCTATTTGCAGATATTATAAAGAGTAATGTTTCCCTTTTTTCTTTTTCAACTTTTTCTCTTTAGTGTATAGGAGGGCTAGTGATTTCTTTTTTTTTTTTTCCTTTATTTTGTATTTATTAAAAAAAAACACAGTAAAAAGAATTTAAAATGTGGAAGAGTTAACAATAACTATATAGAGGATAAGAATGATAAGCATGGCTTATCAAGGGTAGACATACAAATAAGATTGCTACACCTATATTTTCTTTTTGTTCATCTTTCCCTCTGAATTTTTTTTTTCCATCCCTGTATATCCTTATTCAAGGTCTCTTCACCCTCCCAACACATCTGGTCATTTTTCTTCACTGCAACTCCCTATCCCCTCCCTGGGCAGGGAGCAGACAGTCCCATGGTCCCACTGACCCATTAATGCTTAGATCAGTCTCCACCTCTGGCCAAATCCAGTTCTTTCCCCTCTCCCTCAAGAGTGAGTCAGGTGTTCCTCTAGGTGGCGTGGGATCCAAAGGGTCAGTCCAGGGTGTTTCTGTTCCCAAGCTGTTCAGTGGTTGTGGTTTGCTGCTTCGGCATGTTTGGCTTTTTTTTTTTTTTCTTGTTTGTTTGTTTAGAGACCATTAGTGAGTGAGTACATCCCCTGCTTATCTCTCTGAGTTTGTGAGACTTCGCTCAGGAGGATATTCTCCAAATCCATACATTTGCCTGTGAATTTTAGGATATCATTTTTTCTTACTGCTGCGTAGTATTCCATTGTGTAGATGTACCACAGTTTGTTAATCCATTCTTCAGTTGAGGGACATCTAGGTTGTTTCCAGGTTCTTGCTATTACAAATAATGCTGCTATG
>PVIH01031090.1:0-11294 GCA_004025045.1 Sigmodon hispidus | reverse complement strand
AGTTGTGGCACTTTGGTTTGTGTGTCTCCTGTCACCTCTCTGGTCAGGGTTCGAAACCGCCCCTCAGAGACCCCTGCAGTTGGTTTGCTCAGTTCACTCAGTTCGGGGTCGTGGTAGGGATCCTTGCAGATACCCTCAGCAGCAGCAGGAGCTGTGGGTGTGGCCAGGTGCAGAGTTCAGCTGCCCCTGCTCCAGAGTGTGCTGGGACGCCACAGAGAGCACAGGTCCCGGTGGCGGAACCGGAAGCAGTGTGAGGTCAACTCTCCCTCCCAGGCCAGGATACAGGCGCTGAGGCCCGCCTAGCCCTCCTCACCTCTGGTCAGGGTTCGAATCCGCCCCTCAAAGACCCCTGCAGTTAGTTTGCTCAGTTCACTCAGTTCAGGGTCGCAGTAGGGCTCCTAGTAGATTCCCTGAGCAGCAGGAGCTGCGGGTGTGGCCAGGTGCAGAGTTCAGCTGCCCCTGCTCCAGAGTGCGCTGGGACGCCGCAGAGAGCACAGGTCCCGGTCCACAATTTCTTTTCACAATGGAAATGTTTACCCATGATGTTTTATGGCAGGTCAACTGAAAAATTCTTCAAGTTCAATTGTTTCAAACCTAAAACTAAACTTGTGCACCTCTGTGGAGTAAACAGTCAGAACTGAAGTTAAACTGATGTGAAATGATATTTGTTTCAATTTAAAAGAGAGAGAAATTTAAGGATAGCTCTTTAGAAAACTTTGACTCAGCCTCACACAGCAAGATGTATATTTTATTTTCAATTTAATACTTAAAAATTTCAGTAAAAGTTTAAATACTGCCTAGAAAAATTAGATTTCTTAAGATGTTTAAGCTCTGAAATCTGTTATCTAGGAGATACATAACTTTGTTACCTTCATAAAAGTTTTTTTTTTTTTAGTTCAGGATTCCAGTGTTGTTAATAGATTTGTGTAGTTATGAACAGTTATGTATGTCAAATATCTCTGTTCCCTCAATCTTCTTCTCTATTAAAGTAAAATATTGAAATGACCTCCATACCTCTGAATTTGATTTGTTATAATATTATGCAACATATTTTTGATCTATGTTTGTTATAAAAAGAATACATGAATTGATTATCCAATACAAAATCATCCATACACATAATAATAATATACAGACTGAGTATAGTGTATTTTGTATTTAGAAATGTTAGTTAAACACATATGTGTATGTAAAGACAATTAATGAAAAAGAAAACATTACTTTGAAATAGAGCAAGGAGAGGACTGTGGGAGGCTTTGGGGAAAGAGAAGAAAACTGAGAAATGATAGAATCATTTTATAACATCAAAACATTTTTTTTAAATAAATCAAATGATAAAGTTATATATACTTGGGAAACAACTTACAACTTCCCATAGAAACAGCAGCATACATGAAAAGACATTCAATATGTTCGCTAACACTGAGATCATAGCAAGTTGTTTGCTCTCACCATACGTGTTCAATATAGTGCTTGATGGCTAGGCTGGAGCAACAAGACAGCAGAAGATTAAGAATGGATAAATTGGAAAGAAGAAGTCACAACATTTTTATTTGAAGATATGATACTGTACATAAGTGACTTCAAAATTCTATTGGGAAAGTCATAATTTCAAGCCTTCTACAAAACTAAGTCCCCAAAATTAGTATCCCTTTTATATACAAATGCCAAACTGAGAAATAAATCTGAGAAACAATATTTTTCACAGTAGTTTCACATAAAAATGTCTTTAGGTAACTCTTTCCTTACAACTGAAAGACTTTTATTATACAAACTTTAAGTCTTTGATGTAAATGATTACAGATATCAGAAGATGCAAAAATTTCCCATGATCATGGATCCTTAGGATTAAAATAATAAAAATGGCCTCCTTCCAAACATAATCTATAGACTCAGTGCAATCACCATCAAACTTCCAATCCAATTCTTCACAGACTTGAAAGCACAAACAGAAAACCCAGGACAGCAAAAACAAAGTGAGCAATAAAAGCACTGCTGGGCATCTCACCTTTCTCAATTTCAAGGTGTACTACAAAGTTATAGTAATAAAAACAGCACAGTATTGGCATAAAAACAGACACACTGATCAATGGAATTGAATCAAACATCTAGACATAAACCGCTATGTCTTTAGTTTTGATAGAAAAGCTAGAAAAACTTGAAAAAGAGAGCACCTTCAATAGTACCTGGAAAAATAAATGGATGCATGTATATAAATCTAAGTAAATTCATACTTATTTCTCTGTACAAAACTCAACCCCAAATGTATCTAATACCTCATTTTAAAACCAGAAGCATTGACCCTTATAGAATACAAAGTGGGGAATAAACCTTAAAATATTAGCATAGGATTTTCTGAACAAAATAATTTTAATATAGTCATTAAGATCAGCAACTAGCAAATGGGATCTAATGAAACTAAAAAGCTTCTATATAGCAAAGGACACTGTCATTCAGACAAAGCAGCATCATATAAATGTGAAAAGTTTTACCAACAATATATGTGATAGAAAGTTAATATTAAAAAAATTGAAAGATTAGATATCATTGAAACAAACAACCCAATTTAAAAAATTGGGGTACAGATCTAAACAAAGACTTCTAAAAGAGAAAGCTCAAATGACTGAGAAACAAAGAAATGGTCATCCTACTTAGCAATCAGGAAACTGCAACTCAAAACTTCTTTGATATTTCATCTTACAGAATGCCTGTAATCTCAAAGGGTAACAATATAATATCTGAGGGTAAAAATTCATCACCTGCAGAATGGCTAAGTTCAATAAAACAAGTGAGTGCTCATGTTAGCACTCATTGTTGGTGGAAGTGAGAACTTGTACTAAAGAAAACTGTAGTCTCATTGTCCTCAGAAAGTTGGGAATTCATCTACTTCAAGGAACATATATATCACTCATTGGAATATACCAAACAAAGCTTCTTCCTACCATAAAGACTCTAGTTCAACAATATTCATTGCTGGTCTAATTATAATAACCAGAAATTGGAAACGATGTCTATCAAGGGATGCATGGATAAAGAAAATGTGGTACATTTACACATTGGAATATTGCTCACCCATTACAAATTGACATCATTAAAATTTTAGGTCAATGTATAAAATTACAAAACAATTATCTTGAGTAAGGTATCCCAGATTCAGAAAGACAAATCTAATATATATATATATTCAATTACATGCAGATATTATCTGTAAAGTCAGTGATAACCATACTGCTATCAGTAGCATCACAGACATAAGGCAAAGTGTAAGAGACCAGAGTGTTTAGATCTCATGTGTAATAGGAAGTAGAATTGATACTTATGGATAGGAGAAAGGAGAGCTAGAATGGAAAGACCAAATGCGATTGGAAGGGAAGAGAGCCATAAGAGAGGGAACATAATGACAGACAGCTAAAAGTAAGGGTGATTTGAGGGGTAGTATGAAAACTTGATGCAGTATTAAGTTTCCTTAAATATATACATATTTGAAGATGAAATGAAATACTATTGTGTATTCAGGGACCCAACTGATTATCTCTTGTAACCAAATGAAACTTCCAGTATTAAGATGGTTACATCTAATTAGCCAAATGCATCCCATGAGAATCCCAAAATGACCCAGGCTGTTACCAATAGCATAAATTGCTCCTCACAAATTGACAGCAAAGCTCCATGATGAAAATAAGACCTCTACAACTACAATGGGTGCCTACATAGAAGCTTCACCTCTATGTTCTAACACCTTTGTTATAGAAAGATTCTCTGCTAGCTATCAAAAGGGAAATATAATCAGCAATATACCTACATATTCTTTGATTTATGATGACATCCTGCCTGTAAGTTATTTTAAGACAGTGGTTTTCAACCTTCCTAATTCTGTGACCTTTTAATACAGTTCTTCTCTTGTGGTGACCTCCATCATAGAAATATTTTTGTTGCTACCTCATAACCATAATTTAACTATTGTTATAAATTGCAATATTTATCTTTGTTTTCTGATGGGCTTAGGCAACTTCTGTGAAAGAGTTGTTTAGCCACCAAAAGGGTCACAGCTCATGGTTGAGACCTGCTATTCTAAAACAATGGTGGTACTCCCCATCTGGGAATAACAAACCAATATCGGATTTGCTTAAGTCCCACTCCATTCTATGGAACTTATACCTGACACAGCTTGTGTGACTAAGACACTGAAACTAAATAACCCTGGAACCTTGGCTAAAACTAAATATTAAAATAACCAAGCCCAATAAACAAGCAAAACAACTGTAACAACAAAAACTCCAGATGTCATTCTGTTTTACACATAGATCAGTTCTGTTCTCAGCTTTATCCTGCATCAGATGGAAATAAATTCAGAGACCCACCAACAGACACTAAGCAGAGAGTGGGACCTTGGCACACTCAGCCTGAAAGGTTTTGTTTTCATCAAATCTATTTCCTCAAGGCTCACAGAATCCTGCAAAATAAGAGGCAGAAAGAATGTAAAAGCCAGAAAGGGTGGAGGATACTAAGGAAACAAGGCCTTATAAATCAACAGGCTATTTTCCCTGATGAACTCACAGAGACTGATTTAGTATTTATCAGATCTGCATGGATCTCTCCTAGATGGAGTCTAAAGCACAGGCCACATGGCAGATAGAATACTAAATGGGTTGAATTAAGATGAAAGAGTTAGCTAGTAATGTACTTGAGTCATAGACCCAAAAGTATGAAATTGATATAAGCCTCTGACTCATTTCATTGAGGGAAAAAGCCACAGCAAAAAAAGGTCTAAACTTCTGGCCTAAATGGACCAGGAAATCTCTTACAACAGATGGCGTCCCAACATGGGCCAAATAACTGCATAAAGCCTAAGAAAGTTGAAAAAGCTTAAAAAAGCTTTCTAGACAACTGAAACAGAGCCAAAAGCAGCTTTCTAAATTGCATATCTGAATTGATTTATGGTACAGAGACAGCGTGGTGTTCAGGCTGGAATTTAAAAATGGCACATTCGTGGCACACAGCTCAAACCCATAGTTTCACGGAAGACTTGGCATAGTGTGATTGATTTAGGGTTTCTGCTTATATTGAACAGAAAGGAAACAGAGTCAAAAATGCCTTTTCTGGTAGCAGCATTTCCTGAGTGTGCTCTATTTGCTGGCAGCGACAGAGATGCAGCAATCACCTGCGCAATATTGAGACCCTGCCAAAACGGGCAGAGTCAGCAATCACAGTGATCCTAGCATTTTAAAAGCTCTTTTGATTGAAAATTGATTAAGAATTCTCAATAAAACAGATTTAGACTCGCAAAACCTCTAAACAGGGTACAATGTGTGTAAAATACACATAGGCTTCATGAGATGACCCAGCCTCAAGAACCCATTAGATTGCCAGCTTCCTTGATCAGCAGGAAGTAGTAAAAGAAAGAAAGCTATGGCCAAGTTCCCCCAAAATAATGGTTATAGTCAAACTCTTTAAAAAAGGGGGAGGGGAGATATGATATAGGAATGATTAGAAAGGATAGATGGATTTTGTTTTATTAATACAAACTTAAGGTCAATTTTGTTACGCTGTATCTATTTTTCTACTCTTGATTAAGGTATGATGCTTATGTAACTCATTTACAATTGTAATATGTAATTGAGAAATATAGGTTAATAGTCATCTATGATAACCAAACTTATAGTCATGTTAGTTAGGTTTTTGTAGGTATACAAAGATATATTTCATTTAGATAGGTAGTCTTCAAATACTTCAAAGACATGCAGAATATGGCATTTAAAATATTTTAAGAACTTAGACTTTTCTGGACAGTGAGACAGGTCTGCTCCTGGCAGCACCAATGTATTTCAGGAAAATGATGGACATTGAAGAAACTTCATGTGGAATTTACTGTGTGGCAATAGTTAACCACTGAATAAGAAACTGTTCTGGTATTGACTGCTTGATAGTATGCTGCATAAACTGGACATGTAGGTTCCATAGGAAAGTGACCTCTGAACTTTGGCAGAACAAGCCGAGATGGTCCTTCAGGTTCCTACTTTGCAGAAAAAAATTGCCAGGCATCCTTCTGGATACAAGGAGAAGTGACCGACAGACTGTGCCAGATTTCCTGCGTCACTAAAAGGTATGCCAGAGACTTTGGGCCTATAGGCTGAGGATGATGCCCTAGCATTACAAAGCAACTTTGGGTGACTGTCCAGGCTGACAGATGTCATCTCTGTCATTTTTTAGACTTTGGAAGTTGCTTGCACTTCCTGTTTTTTTTGGCAATATTATATCTTTCTGTGGTCTTTGATGTGGTTTAAGGTTTAATAATTATAGGTATAGGTTTTCTTAGTTAGTTTAAAAGGTATATTAGATATGAAACTTTAGACTCACAAGGATAAAGTAGATAATGGAATATTTTCTTTAAGTTTTTTAATTACAAATAGACTATATATTGTAACTGTAATTTTTGCTTGATAGCTGTTCTGTTGTACCTAATTTTGCTATATTGAAATTGAAACCTTATTTTTTGATTAGACAGAAAAGAGGAAGTGTGGTGGGAATGTTCTCTGTAAACAAAGGAACTGTTTTGGCCTCTGCAGAGCACAGTGGAAGTGGGTGGAGGATCAGAGGAGAGATAGGCAGAAGGAGGGTGGAGTTAGTCAGTCTCCACCCAACCCCTGAGAAAGAATCATGTAAGGAATCCAGTTGAGCCACAGGCCAGGACACATGGCAGATAGAATACTAGAAATGGGTTGAATTAAGATGAAAGAGCCAGCTAGTAATGTGCTTGAGATATAGGCCAAAAAGTATGAAATTGATGTAAGCCTCAGACTAATTTCTTTGAGGGAAAATGCCGCCACAGGCAAGGTCCAAAGTTCTGACCTAAATGGGCCCAGAGAAGTTCTGCAACAATTGATCCACTTTTTACCGGATTTCTTGTTCTCCTCCTAAAGTTTGCCTTTGAGTCTTTGCATCTACTACTTATCTGACAGAGGAAGCCTCTCTGATGATGATTGGGCTAGACACCAATCATGTGAGTATAGCTGAATATGAGTAGGAATCATTTATTTTATTTTATTTATTTGTATGTTTTAGTTGGTCCAGTTTGATTCTACCCTAGGTCTCTGAGATATCCAGGTTTCAGATCCTGGCCATCTAGACTGTGTCAAGCACATGTTCCCTCATCTTCTCATGGCTTGGGCCTCAAATTAGATCAGTCATTATTTGGCCACTCTCATGAGCTGTGAGCCAACATTGTCTCAGCACATCATTCAAGCAAGACAGGTTGTAAGTCATAGGCTTTGTGGCTGGATTTGTATGCCAGTCCTGCCACTGGGAACCTAGCCTGATTAAAAAAGATAGCTGGTTTTATTACTAGGTTCCCTTGCTAATGATACCATGATTAGTACCAAAAAGTTGCCAAGGCACTAGGATTTGATATAGCTCTTGAAATGCCCACCTAATCCACTTGTTTCTCACTGTACTCTCTCTCCTACCTGATGGTACTTAAAAATGAATTCATATGATGCTTGTCTTTCTGGTTTTCGGTTGCTTCACTTAGGATTATTTTTTGTAGGAGTCTAAGTGGTCAAGGCCACCATGAGAACAGGACATACAGAATTATGTTAGTAATTAGTAATTAGTCCTGAGAAGCAGAACTTACAGAAACTGAAGGAGCAACCAGGGAGCCTGCTTGGGTCTGTCCCAGGACCTCTGCATACATCCTGTAGTTTTTTATCTTGGGCTTGTTGGACTCCTTTTGTTGGGCGTGGGGGTGTCTCTGACTATTTTGCCTGATTGTGAAACCTCTTTACCTCCCACTGGATTAATTTATTCTATTTTGACACATGGGTCTATGTCTATTCTTATTGTACCCTGCTGTACTCTGTTCAGTTGATATCACAGTGTGGGGGAGTATACTCTTTTCTGAAGGGAAATAGAGGGGCAGTGGATCTGGGGGAGTCTTTTAGATCTAACATTTTAATTGACTGATGAATTTATTTTCTCTATCTAATCTTCAATGCATGAGATTCTCTTCCATCTCTTGTATTCTGTTGGTAATGTTTATATCTGTAGTTTTTATTTGCTTACCCATGCTTTCCATTGCCAGTATTCCCTCAGTTTGTGTTTTCCTTATTGCTTTTATTTCCATTTTTCAGGTCTTGAACAATGTTGCTTCCAGCAATTTTCTTGTTTCCTTGATATTTTTTAGGAGATTTATTAAGCTCTTCTATATTTTGTTGTCTTTCCTCCATTTCTTTAAGGGATTTTTTTATTTCCTTTTTAAGGACATCTACTATCTTCATAAATTCATTTTTTTATGCTTTAGCTGTTGTAGATTGTTCAGGTCTTGCTGACTGTAGTAGGAAAGTTCAGCTCTGTTGGTGAGATATTGCCCTTTCTCTTAGTGATTGCATTCCTACAGTGGCATTTGGGCATCTGGATTTGGGATGATTATGGTTCTAGGGACTGAATCCAGTGATTGTCCTTATTGGATGTTTTTTTTTTTTTCCCTTGGTCTGTTTATAGTCTGATCTTCTTCCCTAGGTGGCCAAAGGAACCAGTAAAGTTTCTCTGCTGAGATTTTTGGACCCTTAGGAATCTGGATCTGGTTTGGCTTCTGGTAAAGCTGAAATCTTCTTGGGCTTTAGCTCCAACCTGGTTTCCAATGATGACTGATTCTTCTTCTGGGGTACCTAGAATCAGCCTGGCTTCTGGTAGAAGTACTGGATCTGTTAATTCAAATTTTATGGCCTGTTTCTGGGCCTTTGGAGTCTGCTGCAGTTCTGAGGAAAGGTTACTTGTGGACTGGTGGGGGCAGTTGTGGTTGGTGTGGTTTGTGTATCAGTTGCAGAAGTCCACTGGGGTTAGAGGCAGGGCCCAGTAGCAGCTGGGTCAGGGCCCAGTAGCAAGCTGGGATGGCATTTTCCTGGGGAAGGGTCACAAAAGATAGAATCCAGGTATACCATTTGGCTGGTGGGAGGGGGCATTCTCGTCTTCTGGCTGTAGTCTATGCCTCAGTGGCAGAAATGCACTAGTATTAGGGATGGGAGTCCAGCACCAAAAAAGCCAGGTAAGAGCTGGGATGGCATTGGCCTAGGAAAGGGTCACAGGGAACAGACTGATTTCTATTTTATATGTGAAAATAAAATCAAAAGTAGTTTTGTGGTGTGCTATAAATTACATGACTTTGAGGTGATAGCACTAGAAATCTAGTCTTGCTTTAGTTTCTGAGTCAGTCCACTAAGGCTACTGCAGTAAAGCACTGTAAGCTGTACTTAAGAAATTGATTTTTCACAGAATTGAGATCTGTTAGAGTCTCCCTTCCTTATTAATAATGGTCTCCCTCTGAGTTCTCACAGACAGGAACTATGGGAGTCGAGTCAGGTGTTAATTTCATCCCTGAGGTTCCCCAAAGTACCTACCGACTGATACTGTCACTTTGGGTATGACAACTTCAATGCACAAAATTTAAGAAGTCAAAAGCATTTATTCACATAGCAGAACTATTAGACAATTTTAAATAAATGGCTTCAGTGAAAGCCTTGTAGCAAGAAATTTAGTGAGATCGAACATTATTGAACTGCAAATTGTTCAATACTTTTCTCTTTCTTCCCAAAGGTACTAATACACTGATAAACAATATTGTGGGCAGAGATTTCTAACATTCTGGGATATTTCTACTGAAATGTGCTACAGTGTCTGAGGAAATATTTAACTGAAACTTTACATGTTTTGTTGTTGTTGTTGTTGTTGTTGTTGTTGTTGTTGTTGTTGTATGCTTACTATTAGCCTGGCACAATTTAGTACAAAAGGTAGAAGGGACATTTGTGCATTCATGGATTTAACACTGTCTACTTGAAGTGAGGACTAATATGTCAAGTACAGAACACTTTCCTGTGCTTATCACAGTTGTTAGAGGAAGAATTTAATATACTAAAAACAAATGTGAAAAGAAGACAATCAGCTAGGAGAATGAAATTTGGGTGTGACGATGGTGGGTGGGATATTTCAAGAATCTAGATTTGCTCTTTTTTTTTTTTTTTTTTAGATAGGTGACTGTATAAAAATCTGTGATCAGTCAATACAAGGGCGTTGGCATTTCACTAAATCTCCTGTACACAGGTAGAAAAAAAATTGCCTGAATGAAATGCAATTACTTCTTTAATACATGAAATAGAGTGAGTCAGGCAAGACATTAAACAGACAGTTTATCCAGAGATTCTAAATGCATGCCAACTGCTATAGGTTTCCTGCACTTCTAGGTCAATTACTGATAACAGGATCCCCAAGAATCAAGGCCTCTGCCCCAGTTTCCAGATCAGATAAAAAACATTGACTGTCCATCTTGATCTCTATATATGATGTTGTATATTACTGTTATTATTGTATATATAAATTTTATTTATATTGATGGTGTCCTCAAATAGTAAATATTTCCAGAGATTAGCTCATTATCTAGTTATTTATGTAGTGTCAATAGCTGCATCTGTTTTATGTGCATGTGACTTACAACAGGTATAAGTTCAACCTGCCAGCTTTCCTTTCAACAGCTGGGCTGATATTTTTCCTCAGATTATGAGTTTCTCCTATCCACAAACTAATTTATCATAAAATCAGAATAACCACAGTGATGCTTAATTTGCAGGATTCTGTTCAATAACTGACTCACTTGTTTGTTGGCCATGAACTAGAGTTTCACTCTGTCATACGGATGATTTTTCGTGGACATCTAACTCCCCAAATACTCAATGCAGCTTGAGAAGGTGACAATTTATTATTTGAAAGGAGAGTGGCACTGGGAAGTGTTTGTCAGTTCTTTTAAAGCTGTGAGAAGGAGCGGCTGCCGTTTTCTCCACTTGCCCTTTGTGTCACAAGGAGAAAGTAAGGTGAAAAACCTAAAAGAGATGTTATCTTGTGGCTTTTGTCTTCACTTTATTTCTTAGCTCTCTGGAGTCTTCCCTCTGTCATGAATGAAAGCAACAGATTTGAAGGCATTTAATATTTAGAGGAATTAATATTTCAGCTAGTGATGGATCAAGTCAGAAAATTGAACTTGCACTTGTAGAATGGTAGACTGAAGTCAGATTAGAAGAACACCAAATAGATTTATTACACAGACACACAGACACACACACACACACACACACACACACACACACACACACACACTCAAACACAAAGCTTGCAAAAGCTGCCAAGTAAGTTAGTCCCTGGTTATAATTTCACATTCTCAAAAATATAAATTTTACTGATATTTTCTTAGATAATTTTTCCTTTTAAGGGAACAATTTACAACAGTTTTTTTCTATGTCCCTGTATTTCCT
>PVIH01031089.1:0-11294 GCA_004025045.1 Sigmodon hispidus | reverse complement strand
CTCATTTAGCCTCCTTATTTCTCTGTTGAGGCTCTGTCTGGTTGATCTATCCAGGGTTGAAAGTGGGGTATTGAAGTCTCCCACTATTAGGGTGTAAGAATTGATGTGGGATTCGAGCTTTAGCAGTGTTTCTTTTACATATGTAGGTGCCCCTATATTAGGGGCATAAATATTTAAGATTGAAATCTCCTCTTGACCAGCTTTTCCTGTGATGAATAAGTAGTGACCATCTTGGTCCCTTTTAATTTCTTTTAGTTTAAAGGCTACTTTGTTAGATATTAGGATTGCAACCCCTGCTTGTTTCTTAGGACCGTTTGACTGGAAAATCTTTTCCCAACCCTTTATTCTAAGCCTGTGTCTGTCTTTGCAGTTGAGGTGTGTTTCTTGTAGGCAACAGAAAGATGGCTTCTGTTGTTGTATCCATCTTGTTAGTGTGTGACGTTTTATAGGAGAGTTGAGACCATTGAAATTAAGGGAAATTAGTGACCATTGATTCATATTTCCTGCCATTTTTGGTGACAACTTGTTTGTATTTCCTTTCTCTGGGCATTCTTCTGTGGACTTATTGATTGTGATTTCGTGGGTATATCTGGGATCCTTAGGTTGGAGTTTTCCCTCTAATACTCTCTGTAGTGCTGGATTGGTAGATAGATATTCTTTCAGTCTGACTTTGTTCTGAAATACCTTGTTTACTCCATCTATGGTGATTGATAATTTTGCAGGGTATAGTATTCTAGTTTGGCAGTCATGCTGTTTTAGTGTCTGTATAACTTCTGACCAATTCCTTCTAGCTTTCATCATTTCCATTGAATAGTCAGGCATTATTCTGATGGGTCTGCCTTTATATATGAGTTGTCCCTTTTCTTTTGAAGCTCTTAAAATTTTTTCTTTGTTCTGTATGTTTTGTGGCTTGATTATAATGTGGCGCGCTGACTTTTTTGGGGGATCATACCTATTTGGTGTTCTGTAAGCTTCTTGTATCTTTATAGGCCTTTCCTTCTTCAGGTTAGGAAAGTTTTCTTCTATGATTTTATTGAAAACATTATCTGTGCCTTTGAGCTGGTATTCTTCTCCTTCTTCTTTCCTATTATTCTCAAATTAGGTCTTTTCATGGTGTCCCAGATTTCCTGAACATTTTGAGTTATGGCTTTTTTAGTTTTACTATTTTCTTTGACTGATATATCTATTTGAGCTACTGAGTCTTACACTTCAGAGATTCTATCTTCCATCTCTTGAACTCTGTTTGTTATGCTTGTATCTGTGGTTCCAGCTTTTTTCTTCAGGTTTTCTATTTCCATCTTTGCCTCACTTTGTGCCTTTTTTATTGCTTCTATTTCAGCTTTTATTTCCTGGCATGTTTCTTTCATAGATTTGTTCATCTCTTCCAATTTTTTGTTTGTATTTTCTTCTATTTCTTTAAGGCTTTTTTTCATATCTTCTTTTAGAGCTTCGATGATCATCAAAAAGGAATTTTTAGTGTTGCTTCCTTCTGTTTCCTCTTCATTGCTCAGTTCAGGTCTTGTATTTGTAAGATCGCCACTCTCTTCTGGAGTTACCATGTTGTCCTTTGTATTATTATGTAATTTTTTGCACTGACGTTTGCCCATGGCTTCAGTGGTTCACAATTAGATGGCTCCTGGTCAGTTGTGGCACTGGGGTTTGTGTGCTTCCTGTCACCTCTCTGGTCAGGGTCTGAGTCTGTCCTTCAGAGACCCCTGCAGTTGTTGGTTCCTTCAGTTCCAGGTGGGGTGGGTAGCCATGCAAATTCCCTCAGCAGGAGCTGTGGGTATGGTGACAGGCAGAGTTTATCTGCCTGTGCTCCAGAGTGCCCTGGGACTCTGCAGACAGTACTTGGTCCCGGAAGCGGAACTGAAACCAATGGAAGCTCAAGTCTCCCTCCCTGGCTGGGATATAGGCGCTTGGGCCTGGTGACCCCTCCTCACCTCTGGGTGGTGTCTTAGTCTGTCCTTCTAGGACTCCTGTAATTGTCAGTTCTCTCAGTTCGATGTGGTGGTGAGGAGCCGTGCAAATTCCCTCAGCAGGAGCTGTGGGTATGGTGACAGGCAGAGTTTATCTGCCCCCCCTGCTCCAGAGTTCGCTGGGAGTCTGCAGACAGCACTTGGTCCCGGAAGCCTACATGGACTTCTGATATAGGCAGTAGTGAAACTGCTCCACTCACTGTAGTAAGTAGGATGAAGATAGATATACTACAGGATACAAAACAGCAGATGTTGAGAAATAAGGGATGACTTAAAGGAAAGCAGAATTATTTGGTAATTGATGGTGAAAGGTGATACTTTTATAAAAGTAATAAAAAGCTAAGAATATTCAGTCAGCAACTTTATGGTAAATTTCAAAGCATAATGTCCACTTTGGCAAGATAAACAGATTCATATACCACAGAACCTGATGTCAAAAAAAATGTGAAAAGCAAAACAATAAATTTAACATTTTTAAGTGCTAGAACGTCAAAGACGGTTGAATTCCTTTTTAGATTTATTTTTTATTTGTGTATGAGTGTATGTATGCATTTGGTGAGCACACTATACCAGAAATAAAGATGAATGTGTTTGTATCTTTCAGAAGTTTTAGAATTTTTAAATAATGCAACAACTAAATTTAGCACATTTAATGATAGCAAATTATTAAATATTTTGGTTGAGGTATTCCCAACTTAATTGCTAGTATAAGCTGTCATAATGTGTTTCCCATAAAACAGTAAATTTCTCTATATACATATATGCATGCATCTATACAAGTTAAAAAATGAATACAAGTTAGAATAGCTTCAGCAGAGTTCAGGAAGTTTCAGAAGTGGGCTGAGAAAGAGTCTACATCATTAAGATTAACCAGACCAGAGCTGTAAATAAGCTGTTGCTGGAGTTGCTGATGTCAGGTTTGAGAGAGAAGCTACTGAAATCAGCTTTGTGGTTAACTGAACTAGGTCTCCAGCAGGAAACAGAAGGTCATGTACACGTAGAGATGCACAAATCGACAGATAGGCATGTGGTTAACTGGGCTTGCCAACAGCGGAGGACCCAGACATGATGAGTCTTCCTCAGTCCTTGATACACACATCTGTTTTCAGATGATAGATTGTTGTGGAAATTTTTAGGTGCTCAAGATTTGTGGGACCCAGGAAAGGGTGTTGCATCCTGTCTTTGGTCTGGTGTGTTTTCTGTCCCTGATGTCAATGTTAAGAATTAAACTCTGGACAAATATTCTTCGACAGTAAGGCATCAATCCAGTCTCAAAGGTTGAATTTTTGACCCAATAAAGTCTGCTTTGGTGGAGCTGGCAAGATTGATGGACTAGGAGTCAGACAGATTCCTGATAGGCAGGTAGACAGAGAAAAGAAGCTCTAGGCACATTATTAATATGCTTCTCATTTAAAAATGTAAAATGGGTGACTTTCTGGTTCTTCTTCCTCCCTTATAAAAAGTCTTGGTGGGCTTTTCAAGTAACTGTTTTGAGAGGAGGCTCAAATTTCCCACTAGAGGGTTCCTATGGTAAGACTCAACCACTTTCCCCATGTTTGTCTTGGTTCACCAGTTTTCTGCAATAGCCCAGGCAGACAATTCTGAAGATGAAAGGGAACTCATCCCAATTCCAAGTATATACTAAATCTGATCCTTTAAGATACCTTAGACACCAGCACTGGGCTCTCTCTCTCTCTCTCTCTTTCTATCTCTCTCTCTCTCCCCCATGTATGTGTGTATTTATGTGTTTTGTATGTCCTTTCACCAAATTCTTGCTGAGTGATGAAATCTTGCCTTTTGGTCTTTGCATCACCTAAGAAGAAACGCTGCCTTTGATTGTAGATGACATTATCCTGATGGCATCAACACCAAGGCACGATTGTGCTCATTTATTTTTATAAAAGATCACATTTATTTTATAAATAATGATCATTCAGCCATACTAGATGAGTATCTGTGATAGACCAGAGTGTGATAGCAATGAAGTCTAATTATTAAGACCCACCCAGTCATGGATGACCACCTCATGGAAGCTGTAACATGGAGTTCTGCTTTCAACCAATTTTCATTACTTATATACTCAGGAATATCTCAAGATCACATGAAGCTGAGAAGGAAATAGTATCTGAAATCCTGGGGGAGAGTTTTCTCAACTGACAAAAATAAATTGTTCTGTACACACACACACACAAAATACAATTAAACAAAAAATAAAATATGGAACCAATGGTTTTTATGTAACATTCTGAATCTACATAAATGGCATTCTCCTCTCTATCCAGCTTTAGCACTCTTCAATTACTGGAAGGTGACATAGAAGCCTAAGCATCATGACACATCATGCTATCTATAGATATGTTCAGGCATCCAGAGTAACCATTGGAGCTAAAATCATGATATGACCCTGGCTAGAAAACTGTCAAACCGGAAAATGAAATATAGGACATTATTAACACCAGGATCATAGAGTTAGTGATGTCAAGTGTATTGGGTCAAGAGGAACAGAAGACAGGGCTACATACGAAAATGTTTGTTGATTTTTTTCTGACATAGAATGTAAATTCTGTTATAAAGCAAGAGAGACAACAGCCAGGTACAGAAATGGACACAATTCCCTTCAATGAAGTTGGCAATAATGAAAGGACTTCAAGGCAAAGACTGAGCCTCAAGGAGGAATAAAGAGCATTTGGAAGACATAAGAGAATATGTGGAGATCTAAACATGATGAAGACTTAAAGGGAAGGAGAAGCCTTTGAACCTTGGAGAGGAGATTTATCAAGAAAGAGGTAGGGGGAATAAAGAGAGCCGCCATGACAGGGATGGCAGGGAAGGTGAAGGAACCCATTTGGATCAAGCTCCTCCAATGAGTTTCAAACCAATTCCTGGAACAAAGAAAAAGCCTGACTACTTGTAACCTGTTAGGGGTGGTGGGAAGTTTCATATTACGTAATTCATTTCAACAGAGAGAATGTGACAAAGACCATGGAGGAACTGGCACCTATTAAGATCTTAGTCAAGGCCACAGGACAGACAGCTTTTAAACTCTCAGTGCCAGAAAGTACTGATAGGAGGTATGGTCTGATGTACATTGTGAGATATGGCCTAAGGTGCAAGCCTGTATCTTGGCTTAGTCCTTTTGGAAAACTGAACACATTTGGAAATGGTCCGCACAACTTCAGAACAAGATCAGAACAGTTATGGCTGAAAATAGAAGGAAGCAAAGTACTCAATGAGCGAGCAAACAGGAGGCAATGTTACAAGAAGCCTAAAGGTCGGCCTATCACCTGAGACATTCCATTTATTCAGACAACAAGGACAAATATGGTGATAAGGCCATTGGCATCAAATGTACCTCACTGAATGTGTTCCCTCCAAGTCAGAGGAGAAAGTAGTGTCATCCATTGGCATCAAATGTACCTCACTGAATGTGTTCCCTCCAAGTCAGAGGAGAAAGTAGTGTCATAGAAGGCTGACCTCCACAGCAATACAAAGAAAGAATCTTAAAATGGTAACTGTGGAGCATTGGGTTTCCTAGGCTGACTATTGACAGCTGTTCTCACTCCAATCATCGCCATCACACATTACGTGGACATTTGATTGATTAAATTTTAGAATATTTGCATAGATACTATTAAGAAATCCAGCCTGTGCCCTGACAGATGTATTGAGGATAACCAAGAATAAAACTATAAACTTAAGACAGTGTAGTTTTGGGGTTGGGTTTGTTTGTTTGTTTGTTTTTGTAATTCAGTTGCATGGTTCTTGAGTGTGAACTTTGTACATAATGGTTTTAGTTATGTTACTTAAAGCTGGACATACCTAATTAATAAGCATCTACACATCCAATTGCTAATGATCCATTGATCCACAGCTAAGGGTACAGCACCAAACAGAAGCCCCACCAAGCTGATTTAGATGGTAGAGGTAGGATGACCTGGTTGTTTAACATTTTGATATTTTGAAAAATCTTAATCTATTAAATTCACTCAAAAATTGAAAGATTAAGCCACTGTGTGATGGTACACACCTTTAATACCACCATTCAGGAGTTAGAGGCATGCAGATCTCTGTGAGTTTCAGGCCAGCCTGATCTACATAGTGAGTTCCAGACCAGCTAGTTCTGTATAGTAAAACTGTGTTTCAAAAATAATATAAACAATTAAATAGCACAAAATAAAATATAGAGAGTGAGAAAGTACACTTAATTATTGACTCTTATGACATATTACTTGTACTTATAAGTATTAGTTTAGTAAACATAAGTAACATTTCTTTTGCAGTGTGATACTTCACATGTTTTATAATATTTACTTGAAGAACAGCATGGCTGTGGAGAAAGAAACCTGGCAGCAGTGGGATAGTAGGCTCAGGTGGAATATTTTCCTGGTTACAATCCATACTGAGGATAAGTAGTATATCAATTAAACACCATGCTTATGTTAATTCATAATCCAAACCTTCTGCATCTTTAAGGGGTTCCATTTATATTCAAAGAATCCTGTCAAATCTAAAATTCTTTATACTTTCAATAAAACATGTATTTAAATCCCTCCATTTGCTGACCTCATATTGAAAATCATTGTAGACAAAAAGAAAACAATTTTTAATAATTCTTTCAACTCAAACAGACCCCAGCCAAATATTCCCTGAAACAACAAAGACAATGAGTGAAAATGAATCAACAGTGCTATCTGAAACTTGAGCTTCATTTTTTGCAGTTGCTCAAATATTAATAACCCAAGTTTTGATCTTTTTAAACAGTGGAATATACTTAAGCCTTTAAAAACAACAGAAGCTAAACAGAGATTTAGCCACATATTATAAGGCACAATCCCAGCACAGCACGAGGAGAAACCAAGCTATCAAATGATGTACGTCTGTTACTTCTATGCACTCCAAGAACTATATCCTAACTGATCACAGTGCAAATGGACTCTACATTTTGTAGGTATTTTGACCAATTATATATCTGCTATTCAAACATTAACATAAAGTGTTGAGTTAATAAGATCAGAGCAGTGGTTCCCAGAGATTTGACTACACATTGCAAAATATAACTCAGTTAAAAGCTGGGACTGGGATATCATCATGGGACAATTTCAAAGGCTGACAACAAATGTCAGATCTTTAATTAGAAAATGATTCTCTCTTTTTGGTTGTTTTTTTTCAAAGTATAAAATAGGGACAAGGAAGAAAGAAACAGCCCAAACTTCTAGAGGTTACTGAAACTTGAGAGTGTTCTACTCTTGTTAAAGAAAACATACAAGATACAAGAACATGGTTTTCCTTACAGAAGTTAGTGTAGTACCTACTTCATCTGGGATTATTTTTCCTCACTTGAATCAACATGTGGCTTACATTTTAATTTGTAAAATGAAAATTTCAAAAGCCATTTCCTAATAAATCTGTCAGAAACTAGGATGCACCAAATGTTGACTATGTACCTGATGCTTAGTAAGTAAATATCTGTTATTATTTTATCAAATATTGTTAAGTTACATATTTTTATTTTCTCAAATAAGCAGGTATAGTGCATCTACAGAATATCTTTACTAGATTGTAGGCAAAATAGGCTTCTGAAGACTTGGAACTTAACTGACTTTTATAACACAAAGGTTCTTGAAAACATTTCCTGTTTCAAGCCACCAATTTATAGTAGTTGGGGCAAATGTGCATATTTGCAAAGAACAGTCTGAGTTAGAAGAGTGTGTGACTAGAACCAAAGATTCAATCATATCCGCTATTGTCTATATAAGTCTTCTCTTTGGAAAATGACTCAGGTGACATAGTGTCCCATTTCTTTCCTTTCTTATTAGATAAACCAAGAGGCCAAGTGTTAAGAGATCAGCCTGACTGATCAGGCAGGTACTAGGATACACCTTTCCTGACAGAACAGATAAAGATTCTGTCATAATGGGAGGAGCTTGGACTGAAGGTCACGCAAGGGAGAACATGGATGACTATTTCAGTGGTTTGGTGAAAGATATAACTAATCGTAGTTGTGGGGGAAGAAATGGGAAGCTCCAGGGAAATCATAAGATTTTCATTCAGAAGACAACTCAAATGGAGACTGCCATTGTAGCATCTCTGACTCCATTTTCACAGTTGTAAGAGGGGCAAGCTACAATTGCCACTTATAGTAGCTATTAGATAAGTGCATCCTTGCACCCAGCAGAGCAGTAAAACCACATTTAAGCTTGTAAGTGTCCTAATCAGCTTTTCCATGTGTGGGCTTCCAGGAGAAGTAAGTATGAAACTACTAAGAAAAGGACTAGAATTACACTAGCACACTATAAAGTCTCAGTCAATGTTGCTGGTGGTGGCATTTGTTAAGAGAAACGTAAAGTACAGTTCTGTAATAATTTGAATTCATCACTAAAAACTAAAACTAATAATGATAGAGGATTAGCAGCAGTGTAACCTCCTGCCTCCATATGAAAATGTTTGAGTGAGTGATGTAGAAACCTCCCATAGCATAAGCAGGAATGATAAGTTAGCAGAAGTAAATGTTGCTGTCTTTTTTACCTTTGCATACTCGTCTTCAAGTGAGTCTTCCCCCACCCCAATCCCACACACAGGGTGTTAAAATGTGTGCAGTTAAATCAAAACTTGGGAGAACACTAGGAAGAATTGAAATCAGTTGCTAATGAATCAAGTGACCTCAAAAAAACATTCCACAGTTTGTGTGTGTGTCCTCGCATAAAGAACACACATAAAGCATGCTTGTGGCACTGATTTGTTGTAAAACATGGAAGGGAGGCAGGGGTCCCACAATTCCATTTTGATGGATAATTGAATCATCTGTTCTTACCTGAAATTCATAACACATGAGAGGCTAACTGGACACCTTACGTGCATGAAAACATTATCTTAGTTACAATTTGTGTTGCTATAAAGAGATGCTCATTACCACAGCAACTCTTATATGTGTGTGTGTGTGTGTGTGTGTGTGTGTGTGTGTGTGTGTGTGTGTGTAAACCTAGATGTAGTTTACAGTTTCAGAGACTTAGTCTACTATCTTCAGGGCAGGATATGGCAGCAGCCAGGCAGACAAGGTGCTAGAGAAGGAGCAGAGAGATCTAGCTACCTCTTAATCCCCAGACAACAGGAAGTAAACTGTGACACTGGGTATCTCTTGGGCAGAGAAGTCCTCACAGCCCACTCCTACAGTTTCACAATTCCCCCAACAAGGCCATACCTTCTCCAACAATCACACGTCCCAACAGTGGCCCCCTTTGGGGGCCACTTTCTTTCAAACCAACACATTCCACTCCTCGGCTGTCAAAAGGTAGTAGTCATATTATAATGCAAAAGGGCATTCAGTCCAACTTCAAAAATCCCTGTAGTCTGTAACAGCCTCAAACTTATTTAAAAGTCTAAATTTCAGTCTCTTCTGAGATATATGCAATCTCTTAGCCATAATCTACTATGGCAATAATAATAATCAGAGACAATTGATAAATAAAATTAATTAAAGGATTGAGAGGGAAGCAGTCACTGATTCAAGAGAGATTAAGCAATCATGCAGTTTCTAGGAAGATTGGACTGGTTCCTTGAAGCTTCACTCAGTGCGTCAGGTTCTCCAAGCAAAGGCATGAGAGAGAGAAGGGGTTCTGCACATGTGCTTGATATTAAACTAGTCCTCTGACCACATCCTGGTGCCTCAAGCATTCTCAAATCTACTCTGCCCACAGGGCCATGCCTCTAAGTCAAGGTAACAGTACCTGCTCTCCACAACAATCCCTTGTAAAATCAAAATTAAAAAGCAGATCACATACTTCCAACTTAGCACAGGGTATGCATTACCATTCCAAAACATAAATAAGGGAGCATATTGAGGAAATACTGGACCAAAGCAAGACCAAAGGACAAATGGGCAAACTTCAAACTGCATCTCTATGTCTGATGTTTAAAAGCTCTTCAGACCTCTAACTTGGTTTAGCTTTGTTGACTGTAACATACCTCTTTCTCTTAGGCTGGTTCCACACATTGTTAGCAGCTTTCCTTAGAAGATACTTCACAGCTCTGGAATCTCTAACATCCTGAGTTCTCCAAGCCAATCCAGTTTTCACCTACACAATGGCCTCTCTAGACCTCAATGCAGAGACACCCCGACACATGCCTGGCCTCAGCAGCTTTTCTTAGTGGTGAAGAAAATTTCGTAACTGAGAGAGCAGATCAAACTCTATTTTTAAGGAAGAATTCCATCTTAAACAGAACTTGACCAGGAGCTGAACTTAGTTCCATCAAGTTTCAGGAAAAACTACAAAATTTCAAAACATCCACAAACAGCTCAAAACAGCTCAGGACCTCACACAGACAGCCCGCCCAATGAAAAACTTTGGTAAACATATCTGTGGGCTCCAGATGTCCTCCAAACCTCAGGTGCAAATGAATTAAAAGGCTGCATACACTCACTCAAACCTGAACGGCCAAGGCTTGTAACTCCCTGCTTGCAGTTTTTCCTTGTAAAAACCCCTCATTGTGAGGTCTTGGGGACACTCTGTCCCACCCTTTGCCCCAGAATGCTGAGAGTCACCTGGAGCTCAAGCTTGTAATCAATAACCTGCTGTGTACTTGCTTAAGATATAGGCTATCTGGTGGTGTTCTTTGGGAGTCTCATGACACAGGCACAATAATAACCACTTTCTTATATCTTTAACTCTAAAGCCAGAACCACTTGGCTGAAGCTTCGAGGTTCTGCTGCTTTCCAGTGCTGGGACATGACACCCTCTTTCAACTACATCTTTACATCACTTCATTCCTTACTCTTCACCAGCTATCTGTTTTCTATGGTTTCCTTCACTACTTAAGCTTGGCTGTCATAAAACTGTAGACCAGGCTGGCCTTGAACTCAGAGATCTGCCTTCCTCTGGAGTGCTGGAATTAAAGGTGTGCTCCACCAAGCCTGGCTCTAAGCTTTTCTTTTATTCCTTTGCACAAGTTGGAAATTCAGCTAGGTGGGTCACTACTCCCTTTATTCCATTGTTCAAATACATATACAAAGAGCAAAAAATAGAATAACAAATCCCAACCAAATGCAACATTTTGTAGTGACCTAGAAGGATAGTTTTCGATAATGACTAAGGTAATAGTGTTTGCTTACTAGAAAGCAGATTTTGGCCCTTGAAGGCTACTATAGTTGAACCTCAGTACAATCACATAAAGTCTGTCTGAACTGACATTTCTCAAGACAAAAGAAGTAGAAAAATTTGGGACCAAAGAAATCTCTCTCTCTCTCTCTCTCTCTCTCTCTCTCTCTCTCTCTCTCTCTCTCCCTCCCTCCCTCCCTCCCTCCCTCCCTCTCTTTCTCTC
>PVIH01031088.1:0-11295 GCA_004025045.1 Sigmodon hispidus | reverse complement strand
AAAAAAAAAAAGAATGGGTCTTATCTCAGTCTGATAGGACCCTTATCTTCAAAAGAGAGAAATAAAAAAAAAAAAAAAGAAAGCATAGCCAACAGAATTCAAAAAATGGAAGAGAGAATTTCTGCCATAAAAGATACAATAGAGGAAATATATATGTCAGTCAAAGAAAACACTAAAGTCAAAAAAATCATAACACAAAATGTACAAGAAATCTGGGACACCATAAAAAGACCAATCCTCCACACAATAGAAACAGAAGAAACATTGGCAAACACTTGTTATAAGGCTACAGTCACCCTGATAGCCAAGCTACACAAAGACACAAGAAAAAAAAATTACATATGAATTTCCCTCAGGAACATTGATGCAAAAATACTCAATAAAATACTGGCAAACTTAATAAATCCAAGAATATATTACAAAAATCATCCACCATGATCAAGTAGGCTTCACTCCAGTTCAACATATAAAAATCTGCCAGTTTCATTCACTATATTAAAAAAATGAAAGAAAAATCACATGATCATTTAATAATTAGATGCTGAAAAAAACCTTTGACAAAATCCAACACACCTTCATGATAAAGGTCTTGAAAAGATCAGGGATATAAGGAACATACCTAAACATAATAAAGGCAATATACATCAAGTCAACAGCTAACATCAAACCAAATGGAGAGAAATTCAAAAGGATCCCACTAAAATCAGTAACAAGACAAGGCTGCCCACTCTCTTCATAAATATTCAATATAGTACTCAAAGTTCTAGCAAGAGCAATAAGACAACAAAAGGAGATCAAAGGGATACAAATTGGAAAGGAAGTCAAACTTTCACTATTTGCAGATGATATGATAGTATACATAAGTAAAACCAAAAATTCTACCAGGAAACTCCTACAGCTGATAAACACCTTCAGCCAAGTGGCAGTAAACAAGATTAACTTTAAAAAATCAATATTCCTCCTATATATAAATGATAAATGGGCTGAAAAAGAAATTGGAGAAACATCACTCTTTATAATAACCACAAATAACATAAAATATCGTGGGGTAACTCTAACCAATCAAGTGAAAGACCTGTATAACAAGAATTTTAAGTCATTAAAGAAAGAAACTGAAGAAAATATCAGGAAATAGAAAGATCTTCCATAATCTTGAATAGGTAAAATCAACATAGTAAAAATGACAATCTTACCAAAAGCAATCTACAGACTCAATGCAATCCCCATTAAAATTCCAACACAATTTTTTACAGATGTCAAAAGAAAAATACTCAACTTCATATGGAAAAACAAAAAAAACTCAGGATAGTCAAAACAATTTTGTTTAATAAAATAAAGTCTGTAGGCATCACCATCCCTGACTTTAAGCTCTATTATGAAACTATAGTAATAGTATACTTGGTATTAGCTTGGTATTAGCATAAAAGCAGACATGTCAATCAGTAGAATTGAATTGAAGACCCCAAATTAATTCACAGAACTATGAAGACCTGGATTTTTGACAAAAATGCCAAAAATATACAATAGAAAAAAAGAAAGCACATTCAGCAAATGGTGCTGGCATAAATGGATGGTGGCTTGTAGAAAAATACAAACAGATCCATATCTATCACCCTGCATAAAATTCAAGTCCAAGTAGATCAAAGACCTCAACATAAATCCAGTTACATTGAACCTGATAGAAAAGAAAGTAGGAAATAGCCTTGAATGTACTGGTACAGGAGACCACTTCCTAAATATAACCCCAGTAGCACAGACACTGAGAGCAACAATTAATAAATAGAACCTCCTGAAGCTAAAATGCTTCTGTAAGGTAAAGGACACTATAAATAAGACAAAGCAACAGCCTACAGAATGGGAGAAGATCTTTATCAACCTTACATTTGACCAAAGTTTGATCTCTAAAATATATAAAGAACCCAAGAAACTAGAGATAAAGTAAAACAAATAATTCAATTAAAAAATGGGGGTGCAGATCTAAACAGAGAACTTTTAACAAAAGAATCTCAAATGGCCAAAAGATACTCAAAGAACTGCTCAATATCCTTCATCGTCAGTGAAATGCAAATCAAAAAACAACTCTGAGATACTATCTTGCACTTGTCAGAATGGCTAAGATCAAAAAACACTGATGACAGCCTATGCTGAAGGGGTTGTGGAATAAGGGGAACACTGAACACTCCTCCATTGCTAATGAGAATGTAAATTTGTATAGCCATTTTGGAAATCAGTAAGGTGTTTTCTCAGAAAACTAGGAACCAATCTACCTCACAATCCAGCAATATTATTCTTGGGCATAAACTCAAAGGGTGCACATTCTTACCACAGGGGTATTTGCTCAACCAAGTTCATAGTAGCATTGTTAGGTAATAGCCAGACCCTGGAAACAACCTAGATGCTCATCATCCAAACAACAATTTGTTTTTAATGTGGTACATTTACACAATAAAGTATTAGTCAGAAAAAAAAAAGACATCTTAAAATTTGCAAGCAAATAAATGGAACTAGGAAAAAAATATCCTGAGTGAGGTACCCAGAAAGACATATGGTACGCACTCACTCATAAGTGGATATTAGATGTAAATCAAAGGACAACCAGGCTACAATACACAACCCCAGAGTGAACAGGATGGTTGAGCAGGAAGAGGATCAGAGAGGGGAAACAACAAACTAGTACCTTAGTAGAAGAAACCATTTGGGAGTTAGGGAGAAACCAAAGTACCAAAGAATCCACAAGCATGACCCCAGCTAAGATTCCAAGCAATAGTAGAGAGGGTACCCAAACTGTCCTTTCCCTGCAGTTAAATTGATGGCCACTCTAATTGTCATCACAGAATCTTCATCCAGCTACTGATGGAAGCAGATGCAGAGATCAACAGCTAAGCACTAGGATGAGCTCCCAGTCCAGCCAAAGACAGGAAGGAGGGATTATATAAGAAAGAGGTCAAAATCATGATGAAGAAACCCACAGAGACAGCTGACCTGAGCTATTGGGAGCTCACTGGTTCTGGGCTGACAGCTGGGGAACTTGCATGGAACTAAACGAGGCCCACTGAATGTGGATGACAGTTGTGTAGCTTAGGAAGTTTGTGAGGCCTCTGGCAGTAGAACCAGGATTTATCCCTAGAGCATGAACTGGTTTTTTAGAGCCCATTGCCTATAGAGGGACACCTTTCTCAGCCCTGATACTAAAAGGAGGGGCTTGATCCTGTCTCAACTTGCTATGCCAGACTTTGTTGACTCCCCATGGGAGGCCATACCCTCTCTGAGGAGTAGATGGGCAAGGTAGTTGGGAGGTGACTAGGAAGAGGGGGAACTGGGGTTGGTATGTAAAAAAATCTTTTAAATAAAGTAAATTAAAATTTAAAAATACATGCTTTGTTAGGCAAGGTAGTTACTAGATAACATACATTAATTTTTTTAGCAAAAAAATTTATCCCTACTTTGTAATAAATTCCCTTTTTTACAACAAAAGTAAAGAAAGAAAAAAAAGCCTGACATATTCTTTACTACCTTCATGACTTATAAAAGCACAGGTAATATTCGAAGGGACTCTGAGAATCAAAAATGGACTTCTTAAAAAAATAAATTATAATTTAATTTTTAAAAAAACAAAGAAAAAATGGTCAGTAAGCTTTAAGCAGAACTAGTGAAATATGAGGGTTTAGACTGACATTTACCCTGGTGACCTAATACAGCTGCTCAAGAAGAAAGGTAACAATCAAAAGATGACCTATGAGAGGAAGAATAATAAGGTAGGGGAGAAATTTTTCTGATTAGGTGTCATCTTGAGCCCCAAGTACTGAAGACTCAGATCAATGATTCACCTTTGGAAATTTTTTAAGAACCCAAAGAGAATTCTTATCAGGACTTCAATTAGCTTTACCACCCACAGTTATAAGAATAAACCATTGGAATAGCCAGTTGGCCAATTTGGCAGCCAAACAAAGCAGTGATTACCACATTTTGCTCCCTAAACAAGTGAACAAAGTAGCCTCCCCTGTATTCTCCAGTTCACATGCTGCTTTAGCTTTCCTTTGCTCCCGACGTCAGCCCACCTAATTGTCTTTGCTCACAGCTGAAATACAATTGTAGGAGACAACCTTGCCCAGTCTTCAGTTCATGTGTCATGGATTCAGAGTCTTAAGGGCAAGGGATGTGACTCAGTGTTACAATGATTACTTACTGTGCATACCTGGGCTAACTCTCCAGAACTGACAAAAGAAATAACCTTAACTTTCTGCCTAGTTCATGGTTGGACTTCAGAAGACCAAAGGCAAGCGTAGAGAACCTCTGTCTCAGACTAACTTAGACACAACCAAACTTTACTCAAAAAATGCTCAAGTGTTTCACCATGCCTATCTCAATATCTTCCTCACGTGTTTCACCATGCCTATCTCAATATCTTCCTCACTACTGTCCTGGCTGAGTCATGTACCACAAACACAGATTTCCATTTGAACCTGGGATATTTCCAAGATCAGAAATGCCTATCATATTATATTTTTATACCCATATGAATGCACTCATTTATTCAGAAAGTTATAAATCATGTGCAATGAAGATGTCAGCCATAGACTTTCATAAACCTTGGATAGAATCTTATAAACACACCTGCCTTATTGTTTATTTCATCAACTCTATGACATCATTCAACAATGTAAAGACTCCCAATCACTTCCCCAACTTACAAAGAAATAGGTTAAAAAAAGAAAACAACTATTCTGTCATTTCAATCCATACTGAGATGATGGAGAAATAATGAATAAATAAAAACAAAATCCTCAGAGAGGATTATGATACTTTTTGATACTTTTCTCAAACTAACAGCCATGAAAAATTTTCCAGTATTCAAAGGCCATATGTAATGCTCAATTGCTCTGTAAAGTACACAAAAATGGACTCAATGCACATCAGATACAGCCTTTGAGGAGCTATTCAGTTGTGTATGTATGTCATGTGGCAGACAAAGATAGATGATACCAACTTAAGTCATTCATTCCTTGGATGTCCCCTAATTTATGAAGAATTTGACATACTCACATGATAGCTATAACTATTCTTTACATATAAAATGATGGTTTAATTATTTGCTAGGTATATTTCATCTCTCTACTTATAAAAAACTGCAAAGCTGGGATATTAAAACAAGAGTTTTGTTCACCTAGATTAGCAGGATGGCTCTCCAAATTTGCCTCATCTCTCTATGAGACACTCACACATGTAAGCTTCATGATAAAGCCTTTTGAAGGTTACTTAAATATAGCAATGTACTTCAACACTAATTATAACCCACATGTTTATTAAAAACCAAAAAGTATTCTCTTGCAATGACACATCACTATCACAACCAGGAAATTTAGCACTGATGCAATATTGTCTAACTGAAAATCCAGACTCACATTTCCTTGTCTACAATGATATCCTTGCTAACTGTGTTTTTAAAATTCATGCTCTAAGCATAGATAATACATTTTGTCATCTTTAACTGAGTAACCACATTTTGCTATATTTCATGACATTCCCATGGCATTCTCAAGACTCCAGAGAGTTGCCATGGGAAACTTTCTGACATTTGTATTAGTCCAAATGTCCTTGTGATTTTTTTGATTTTCAGTGTGCTGTACGTAACCTACTAATTTCACTTTTGATATCTTTATTTTCTCAGCTAGCCAGTAAAGTGGTTGCTCCATAAACTTTTTCCATATGACCATCTGTTATTGGTTGTTGTTTGACTCTTTGGGGGGCCCATCACTCAATTCCCAATTAAATCACACAAGGAAACTTAATTCTTACTTATAAATGTCCCATCTTAGCTTGGCCTGTTTCTAGCCAGCTTTCCTTAACTTAAATTATCCCGTGTACCTTTGCCTCTAGGTTTTTACCTTTCTCTGTTTTTGTATATCTTTTCTTTTCTTCTTATTCCATGTCTTGCTATGTGGCTGGGTGGCTAGCCCCTTCTTTTCCCACTCCATCCTTTTATTGTTCCTTGATTTCCCTTCTCCCAGATTTTTCCTTCAATTTATTCTCTGCCTGCCAGCCCTGCCTATTTTCTATCCTGCCTCACTATTGCTGTCCAGCACTTTATTAGACCATGAAGTGTTTTATTTTTTTTTAAACTTTATTTATTTATTTGCCTTGGTGTTTGCCTGGAACTGGAACTACAGACAGTTGTTAGCTGCCACGTGGGTGCTGGGAATTGAACCCAGGTCCTCTGGAAGAGCAGACGGTGCTCTTAACCGCTGAGCCATCTCTCCAGCCCCCCATGAGGTGTTTTAGACAGGCAAAATATCACAACTTTACAGAGTTGAACAAATGCAACATAAAAGAATGCAACAGAACTCTGAATCATTAAACAAATGTTCCACAGCAAAACAAATGTAACATATCTTAAAATAATATTCTACAATATCCATCCTTTATGGCACATCCTTACTGGAAAACACAAGATGTCCCAAAATAGCCTAATAAAAGACCTCTGAAACCTTTGACAATTTTCATTGCCGTATTTTGGCTTCTTTCTATGGAAGTGAAACTAGAAATTAACACAACCTTGCTTGTAAGGTCTCATAGCATTTAGCTCCTTCAGTAAAGAGTTAGCAATGAGAACCTATTAAAACCTTTTACAATCATTCACTAAAACAGGTCATACATGTGGAATTTAATATGATGCACAATAGAACCCTTATTCTATTTTCTTTCTAAATTATTCCTAACTTTTAATCTAATATCAAGATTGAATTTGTAAGAATTTTAATTAGTTGTTATTTATAGTCCAGAAGGCATTGGTTCTCAGAAAACACAAACACACACACACACACACACACACACACACACACACACACACACACACACAAAAAGTGGCTAAGAACCTGAGACTAAATAGGTAATAGGCTCCAGGGGAAATTTTACTATTTTTGTTCTTCTAAAGGAACATCATAATAAAATGACTCATAAAGACAGATTGATATACTCATAAGTCAGTATATCATCTAGCCCATCATCTGGTGCATCAAAGATGCTGCTTCATGTAAGAGAAGAGAATTAATACAGAGACCCACAACTGGACAATGTGCAGAGAGTGAGAAACTTTGGAGCACTCAGTCCTACATGAGATGTTTTTATGAAACCCCTCTCTTCAAGGGCTCATGTCATGGATCAATGCAGAAGAGGAGAAAGAACCAGAGGTGATGGATGACTCCAAGGAAATGGACTCCTCCAAACACAATAGGACTGATACACATGATACACACATGAACTCAAAGAGACTGCAACAACATTCAAACCAAACAAAATTCCAACATAGAATAAAGGAAGTGGACACAATGTCCCTTTACCAATAAGGTTTTAGCAATTGATACCTGTTTGGAGAGAAAAAAAATCAGCTTTCTAAAATTAGTGACCCTGGGTATATCAACTACACTATAGGGCAGGCCCTGTCGGCAAGAGCAATTGGTCAACACAAAACAGACTTCATGCTTTTGTATGTGTATGTTTTGTTTTGTTATTGTCTTACTGGTGTGTTATTTTTTTGCTTGTCTGCTTTTTTTGGTTTGGAGATCAAGAGTGAAAAAGAACAGAAAGTTGAGTTAGATAGAGAGGTATAAAGGGTCTCAGAAGAGTTAGAGGAAGAAAATATCATGATCAAAATATATTGTATAAAAAATTAATAAGAAAATTATTGGCTGATGCCAATTCTGTGCTTAAACAAACCCTCTAGCAATATTTGTGCATATATTCAAATTTAAGAACCACTAGTCCAGTACATTTTAGTCTCTCTCATCACTGAATTCTAGTTCTTCTGATGTATGCTTTTAGATTTTGTTTAAGGAAATAGTAATTTCCTAGATCAGAAATCAAAAATCTGTATTCTTAATTGATCAGTAATTTTAAATATCTTCAATTTCTCCATAGTTTTATGCATTGTGTGTCCCACCTTTCTAAAGTAGATTTCTAAATATTATACACAATATTTGGAGCCAAATATAAGTAATCATAGTATAGGATTGCAGGTTCAGGTTTCCTAAAATACCAATAAAGTAGAAATTTCATAAACTTTTCGTAGGAATAGAGCAAAAAAGGTCATAAAATAACAGTTTGAAAATATGTTGCTGGGTATATCAAGTAGACAATTCATAGAAAAGTGGAGGAAAATAAGCCTTCAATACTGTCTGACAGCATTATTAGTTCTCAATTGCTGAAACTAGGGGTCTATTGATACATTCTAAAGAATTTACCGAGGGGTTATGAAATATGTTAAGACATATATGTTATATAGGGGGCACTAAATGTCATTAAATGGGCTAAAAATGTCCCAAAATAACTTGGCTCTGGACCTGCAACATTCCACCCTCTCCACATCACTCAGGTTCTAATCAGTCAATCAGCCCCTTTAGGCAAAGTTTCTTTCTGGAATTCCTCTTCATAAAATTTAAGTGCCACAATGTGGACATCCCACAACATAATGAACCAGTTCCCATGGTTACACACATTAATGGCTTTGACTTTTCTTAGCATTAAGAATATGCCTCAGCCATGGAAAATCCATTCTTGGTCCATCTTACCTCTTTCTTAATGACCCTTTATTCCTTCTATTATAACCCATCTCTGTTACTTTATGTCAACCACCAATCAGTAGAAACACTTTTTACCAAAGGTTCACAGTAGCTACACTGAACTGGGACTTGGATAGATGATTTTCATTATCCTTCCTGTACTTCATTGGAATTTATCCAGACTTACTCTTAGTCTTTTAGCAGCCTACATACAGGAGCCCCTTCTCCCAACACAAGACACCTCAATTTCCTGTGTATCCACCTCTTGGTGCAGACTTGTTCCCGATCTCTTTCCCACAACCCCTTTCAGCCTTTCCTCCTAGTCCAACTTCATTCTTTCTTCACTTGCCTACCCACAGAAACACTCTCTATCCAGAAATGCACAGCCACACTACATTTGTCAACAATCCAGAGAGGAAACCACAACCAAAGACTGGAACACTCACTCAGCACAGACACGAACTAGTATAAATACCAGGAAACACTTCAAACATTATAACTTCAGATGCCTAGACCTCTACACAAAAACAAAGACATGAATATCAAAGACCTGTGCCTTCATAAGAAGCCAGTAACTCTACTCCAGTAATCCCTGAGAAATCCAATATAGTTGAAGCAAAAGAATGGGCTTCAAAATAGCTATATTATGAATATATTCAAGAACCTTAAAGAGGATGTGAATAAAGCCATTAGTGAAGTCTATGAAGACATGAACAAAATAATGAAAATAGTTTTAGACATAAAAGTATAATTTAAAAAAAGAAATAGAATCACTAAAGAAAACCCAAACTGAAATAGAAATGGTAATGAAAAATTTAGATTGCCAAACAAAAGATTGCCATGGGTAAGCCTCACCAACAGATTAAAAGACATGGAAGAGAGAATTTAAGGTGTCTAAGACAAGGTAGAAGCAATAGATGGTTCAGTCAAAGAAAATGGAAAAAATTTCAGGTACGACTTTAAGATATTGAAAAAAGGAACTGAAGAAGATACAAGAGTTACAAAAACCTTCCATGCTCATGCATCAGTAGAATTAATGATATGAAAATGGCAATCTTACTAAAAGCAATGCACAGGTTCAATGCAATTCCCATCAAATTACCAATACAATTCATCCTAGAAATTTAATTGTTTAATATCAGTTTTATATGAGAACATAAAAATTCAAGATATTTAAAACAATCCTGAATAACAAAAGAACTACTAGAGTTATCTCCATCCCCAATTTCAAGTTGTACTACAGAGCTATAATAATTAAAATTGCATAATAATGGCATAAAAATAAACACGTTGATTAATGGAATAGAATTGAAGACCCGAACATTAAGTCCACACATCTTTGGATACCTGAATTTTGAAAAAGAAGTTAGAAATACACACTGAGAAAAAAACATAACATCTTTAACAAATAGTACTGGTCAAACTGGATGCCTGTATGTAGACAAATGAAAATAGATTTATACCTATTCACATCTATCACCCTTCACAAAACTCAACTCTCAATGGATCAGCTACTTCAACATGAGTCCAGATTCCCTGAATCTGATAAAAGAAAAAGGAGTGTCTTGTTAGTGTTACTTTGCTGTGATGAAAAACCATGAGCAGAACAAGGTGAGGAGGAAAGGATTTATTTGCCTACACTTCCACATCTTAGTCTATCACTGAATGAAGTCAGGACAGGAACTCAAACAAGGCAGAAATCTGGAGGCAAGTGCTGATGCAGAGGCCCTGGAGGGCTTTTGCTTACTGGTTAATTCACCACTGCTTTCTCAGCTTGCTTTCTTTATAGAATCCAGGACCACTAGCCCAGAGATGTCCCCACCTGCAAGGGGTTGGGTCCTCCCACAATAACCACTAGTTAAGAAAACGTGTGATCTTATGGACACATTTTCTCAATTGTGACTCCTTCCTTTCAGATGACGCTACTTTGTGTCAAGATGGCATAAAACAGGCTTGGACTCATTCACAAAGAAAAGTACTTTCTAAATAGAATATCCATAACATAAGTACTAAGACAAACAATTAATAAATTGGACTATATGAAGTTGAAAAGGTTCTGTAAGACAAAGAAAGACATCATTATTCAGCCCAAGTGGCAGCCTAAACAATGGGAAAAGGTCTTTACCAACTATGTATCTGATATAGGGTTTGTATCTAAAATATATAAAGAAATGAAAACCCCTAAGCATCAAGAAAAATAACTTCATTGAAAGTGAAGTATATAAGATAAAACACAAATGGCCAAGGAACAAAGAAATACTCAGCATCTGTGGTGGTTTGAAAGAAAAGAGCCCCCAAAGGCAATGGCACTACTATGAAGTGTGGCCTTGTTGAAGTAGGTGTGGTCTTGTTAAAAAAAAAGTCACTGTGGAGGTGGGCTTTGAGGTCTCACATATGCTCAAGCTACACCCAGTGAGACAGATCAATTCCTGTTGCCTGTGTAAAATGCAGAACTCTCAGCTACCTTCCCAGCACCTAGTCTGACTACACACCACCTTGTCCCACCATGATGGTAATGAACTAAACCTCTGAAACTATAAGTTGTCCCGCGCCCTGTCTTCGCCTGCGAAGAAGAACGCAGTACACAGTTTGGATCCTTCTGCAGCAAGTTTATTTTCTCCATGAAGGGGAAGAAGACCCCGACCCCTTGCCAGGAGCCGGCTTTTATACTGTCAAGCCCTAGCCTCTTACGTCTCCCCTTCTGGTTGGTTGCAGACTCTCGCCTGACATGACGTAGGGT